>JAPKLX010000762.1:0-22540 GCA_026898415.1 Leonotis leonurus | reverse complement strand
CCTTGCAGCTTCTTTGCTCTCAATCTTGTAACTGGGCCTCTCAACTGACATTCCGGGTTTGATTCATCATTGCTGGCTTCTGGCTCATCATCACCCATCAGAACGTGTGAAGACTAAAAGGATGCATGGACAGAGCGCACTTCACAGTTGCTACTTATCTCATGTGGAACCAGCTAACGCGTATGAAGCTTTACAAGATGCAGATTGGGTTATTACAATGCAAGAAGAACTCAACGAATTCAAAAGAATCAAGTTTCACCAAGGGGTAATAGGTGTTAAATGGGTATTCAAGAACAAGCGAGATGAGAATGGAGAAGTTGTAAAAAACAAAGTCAGATTGGTAGCTAAAGGACACAGCCTGAGAAGGCATAAACTTCGATGAAACATTTGCACCAGTTGCCAGATTGTAAGTAATCAGATTGTTCGTGGCATATGCCAGTACAAGAAGTTTAAAGTGTACCAGATGGATGTCAAGAGTGTTTTCCTGAATGGTATTCTGGAAGAAGAAGTTTATGTGGAGCAACCACCTAGTTTTGAAGAAGGAAATCCAGACCATAAAGTATACAAATTGGCAAAAGCAGTGTATGGTTTAAAACAAGCTCCCAGAGCTTGGTATGAGACACTGTCAACCTTTCTGTTGGAGTCGGGATTCAAAGAAGATCTGTTGACAAGACATTGTTCATCATCAAAGTCAAAGAACATATACTTTTAGTACAGTTATACGTTGATGATATCATTTTTGATTCTCAATCCAGTTATCTGTGTAATAAGTTTGCAGAGCTTATGAAGAATAAGTATCAAATATCCATGATGGGCGAAATGAATTTCTTTCTAGGTTTGCAGGTGAAGCAGCTATCTGATGGAATATTCGCGAATCAAGCGAAGTATA
Source organism: Leonotis leonurus (assembly GCA_026898415.1). NCBI lineage: Eukaryota > Viridiplantae > Streptophyta > Magnoliopsida > Lamiales > Lamiaceae > Leonotis > Leonotis leonurus. Next base: position 21,651 of record JAPKLX010000762.1, on the reverse strand, counting down.
TACAGGATTTGATCACCAAATTTGGAGTTAAAAATAGCAAACCGGTCAAGATTCCAATGCAGACAAATGGGAAGATAGATCCAAATCCAGTGGGCAAACCAGCAAACATAATATAATACAGGGGTATCATTGGATAATTATTATACCTAACTGCTAGTCGACCTGACATTACTTTTGTAGTTGGAGTCTGTGCTAGATACCAGGCCAAAAACCTCATGGAATCACATATGGAAGCAACCAAGAAGATATTAAGATATCTCAAGGGGACAACACACATAGGATTATGGTATCCATGTGATGATAACTTTGAATTAACAGGTCACTCTGATTCAAATAATGCAGGATGTAAGCTAGTCAGAAAATCAACTTCTGGAACCTGTCAGTTTCTTGGAAACAAGTTGATCTCATGGTTCTCGAAGAAGCAGACATATGTGGCTACATCAACAACAGAAGCGAGTATATGGCCGCTGGAAGTTGTTGTGCACAAATACTTTGGCTTAAACAGCAGCTCAAGTATTATGACATCGATGTAAAGGAGATACTTATATTCTGTATCAGCTCGAGTGCTATTGCTATTACATAGAACCGTGTCCAACACACAAGATGCAAGCATGTGGATGTGAGACATCATTTTATAAGATATCAAGTGGAAAGGAAGGCGAACTGATATTTTAACAAAAGCTATACTAGAAAAGAGATTCAAGATACTATGTGGAAAACTAAGACTGCTAAGTTTGGATGATAAAACCAAATCGAGAATTTTCGCTAGATGAACTCCTTTGACTGTGCTGGAAATGATTCCTTTTGCAAAATCATCTAAGTTAACTTCACGTCGTTCCTCAACAATATCTTTCTAGGATCCTTGAGTACTTGCTCTGTTACGACTCTAGTTTCAGTTACGCGAGTCTTTTCTTCTCTCACTTTCCACATCAGACGGTGATGAGCTTTCAGACAAGTCTTGATTCTAAAGCTCTATTCTTTGTATCCTTGGATAGAGAACTCATCACAAACCCTAATAACAGAATATTCCATAGAGGCAAATAATATGCTCGTGAATGAAAATAGGTTTTCCCAGGACTATTCAAGTTCACCATGCAGGCGTTAACCTTGTGAAATAGATACAATGATCAGTTGAACCACTGCTCTGATACCACTTGTTGATTCCGAAAGAGCAAGGTTTGGTGTATTGGGGGGGGGGGGAGGGGGAATACACCAAATAACGTTCTCTCAAGTGAGTTACGCAGATCAGAGAACAAGAGTAATCTTGTTATCTTAAAACGTGTAGTGTGCAGAATATGGTGGACTTAGTTGGGAGCTCTTATATGAAAACCTTTGTAAACACTTAGTTGAATATATTAAGAGTTTATTAAAATAATGCAAGATTGTGTGCAAGTGAAGGGTTGGTGAATAAAACAACTAAAAGATAAAATGCAAAAATTAAAGAACACAATTGTTTTTACGTGGTTCGGGAAACCCCCTACGTCCACGGTCCAATCAAACTAGATCGAATATCCACTACTAGGATAATCTCTCTTCTTTAAACTCGTTGAGAGTGAGCCACAAATTCCAGTCATAACTAGACGGAAACTTGTGCACAAATTAGGGTTGTGTTCCTTACAACTTGCAGGTAAATCTGATACAATACCTTCATGATAATCTACTTAGAAAACTATGAAACTAGCGAAGATATCAACTCTACTTCTCGATAAGATAAACTTGAATCAATGGTGTGATTAAGTTCACAAACAACTTTGAATAATTATAGAATGGGAAATCTTCTTCGTCGAATGTTACGATGTTACGTAGATTTATGGGCAGCGTTGCAGCACTTAGAACTTTTTTGATAACTATCATGTATGACCTCGCGTATGTTCGTCTCTATTCTCTAGATGTTGTTCGTAGCTTTTATATGCTCAGAATTAAAATTCTGACCGTTGGGTTGATTGGCGAGTATTAAATACTTAATTGCTAATCACAGATTTGAATCCATAATTGATCATCTTGCCATGTAGAGAAATATTAGTGAGATCTCCTTGATTTGGTAATATATATGCAGATTGATCTAGATCATAGATCAGTTAACTAATCTAGACAAGATGACGACGTCCTATAGGACAAAATGCTTGAATGCACTCAAGTCCGTTACAATGTAGTCATCAGCTAACCTTTCTAAGAGGTTGGTTTTATATAGATAAGACTTAAGGTTTAGGGTTTTGAGTTGAACGATTTAGGGTTTAGCGTTATGGTTTAGGGTTTAGGGAGATAAGAGTAGAGAGATCAGAGAGAGAGACTAATGAAAGACAGCAGAGAGAGAGATAAGTAAGAGAGAGAGAGAATAAGAGAGAGACAGAGGTTAGAGAGAGTGATTAGATAGAGAGAAGAGACAGAAAGAAAGTGATGAGGGAAAGAGTAAGACTAAGAGAGGCAAAAGAGAGTGATAAGAGAGATAGAAGAGAGAGAGAGAGAGAGAGAGAGAATGTGAGTGATAGAGTTAAGAAAGAGAGAGAGAGAGCGATGAGAGAGAGGTATAAGGGAGAGAGAGAAGTGAGAGAGTGTGTGTGAGAAAGTGATAAGAGAGGAGTGAAGAGATAGAGAGAAGAGAGAGATAGAGAGAGAGAGAGAGAGTTTAGAATTGTGGTTTAAGGTTAGTGTTGGGTTTAGGGTTTAAGTTTAGTTTAAGATTTAGTTTAAAGTTTAATTTTGGGTTCATGGTTTAGGGTTTAGTTTAAGATTTAGTTTAAATTTTAATTTTGGGTTTATGGTTTAGGGTTTAGTTTAAGATTTAGTTTAGGGTTTAAGGATAAAGGTTTAAGGGTTTAAGGTTTAGGTTTATGGTTTAGGATTTAGGAATTAGGATTTGGGGTTAAGGGTTTAAAGGTTTATGGTTTAGAGTTATAGTTTGGTGTTTTGGATATATAGTTTAGGAAAATGATAGAAGTGAGAGATAGAGACTGATAATAGAGATAGAAGAGAGAGAGTGTGTGATGAGTGGGAGAAAGAGAATGATGAGAGAGAGAGAGAGACAGAGTAAAAGTGAGAGAGGAAAAAGAGAATGTTAGAGAGATATAATTGAGAGAGAGAAAGTGAGTGAGAGAGGTAAGAGAGAGAGAGAGAGTGATGAGAGAAGGAGAGAAAAGTGAGAGCGAGTGTGTGAGAGATTGATGAGAGATAAAGAATGATGAAATAGAGAAAATTGAGAGAGTGTGTGTTTAGGGTTTAAGTTTGTGTTTAGAGATTAGTTTAGGGTTTAGGGTTTAGTGTTATAGTTTTGGGTAGAATTTAGGGTTTTGGGTTTCGGGTTGAACAGTTTAGGGTTTATGATTTACGGTTTAGGGTTTAGAGAGATAAGAGAAGAGAGATCAGAGAAAGAGACGAATGAGAGACAGCAAAGAGAGAGATAGGTAAGAGTGGGAGAAAGGTATGAGAGAGACAGAGGTTAGAGAGAGTGATTAGATAGAGAGAAGAGACATAGAGAAAGTGATGAGAGAGAGTGTAAGACTGAGAGAGGTAAAAGAGAGTAATGAATGAGATAGAAGAGAAAGAGAGAGAAAGTGAGTGAAAGAGTTAAGAAAGAGAGAGAGAGCTATGAGTAGGGGTGTATACGAGCCGAGCCGAGCCGAATATCAGCCTGATCGAGCTCGGCTCATTTATATTATGGCATGTTCGAGCTTGGCTCGAGCTCGAGCCTAGCTTTAATATTTTTGTTCGAGCTCGGCTCGAGACATAAATATCGAGCCTGAGCTCGATTTGAGCTCGGCTCGTTAAATATTCGAATTAGTGTTATATTCAAGCTCGAGCTCGAGCTCGAGCTCAAGATCATACCAATAAGAGCTCGAGCTCGAGCTCGTTTATAATTCGATAAAAGCTCGTTAAAATGAACTTATCCAGTGTACGAGCTCGAGCTCGAACTCGCGAAAGCTCGAGCTCGATAATGAAAATACCTGCTCGATAAGAGCTCGCTTATGTAGAGCTTGGCTCAAGCTCGTGGGAAGCTCGAATCATTGTGGATCTAATTAGGCAGAGGGGCAATATCAATACATCATAATCTAATCAGTAGAATAATCATCCGAATGCATCAACTAAAATCATTGTTCCAAAAGTCCAAACAAATAAAAAACAACATAATCCAAATAACAACTAGGTGAACAATCCAAACAACCGAACACTCTCGTTTAGCTAATTGCATTACAAATTCCAAACATCACAAAAGGTCAAAAACTATTCTAGTAGGTAATGCATCAATTTTGTACATGTTGTCCAAATTAGCAAACCATCAAGTGAAAGTAACCTCTTTGATGTCGTTCTCCTTGTCCTATAAAAACAATAACGAGACATGAATATATATATATATATATAAAGTTAAAGAAAAAATCAATACTTACTTTGCCTTTTCTCTTGATCTCATAACGAGCTCGTAGCCAATCTTCGGCACAAAGTAACATTTGCACCGTATCCACTCCTAATGAGGCACGTTGTGGATCAATAACTCTCCCACCGGCGCCAAAAGCCGACTCGGAAGCTACAGTGGTTATGGGAATTGAAAGCACATCACAAGCCATCTTTGATAGAATCTTATACTTCAACTTATTTTTCCTCCACCATCCAATTCCATCAAAATGAGTCGGGTCATTCCATACCTCAACTGCCTCCTCAAAATATAAATCAAAGTCCGACTTCATATGCTCAACACTATTAACAGTTTTCCTAAAGCTGTCATATTTGCTTTGGCTCCTACTCGTACCAGATTTTATACTACTAATACCACTAACACTACTAGAACCTCCTTGAGAATCACTAGTTTGTGTAGCAATATCAGTAGTTTCAGCTTTATAAGCCTCAACATATTCACCATACAAATTACGTAGCGTCTCAAAAACTGTTGTTTTGATCAAAACCCCTTCGGCATCAGAATAACAATTCTCAGCACACCATTCAATATACTTCATCTTATTACTAGGATCTAGAACAACCGCCATAGAAATCAATAGATTGCAAGATCCCCAATACTTATCAAACTTCAACTTCATTTTCTTAATCATGTCTTTCATAAATGAAGCAGTGGTACTCGTACCTGGTTCTTCCTCAACACTATCAAGAGTCAATATTGACTTGATGTTAATAAGCTTGACCAAAAAAAGATTAGCTGTTGGGTACTCCGAACCTGTATTAAATACCATAAGATCAATTTAAATAGTAAATAAATAGCTATTAAAATTCCAAATAGATATATTCATACCTGATATGAGTTCGGTAATCTCATGAAAATCTTCAAGGAAAGAACATACAAGTCTCACTTTCTCCCATTCCTCCTCAGTCGGCAGTGTTGTGTAGGCAGCATCCCTTTGATGATACCTTGGGAAAACAGCTTTGAACTCCAATGCACATGACAACATAAAGTATGTTGCATTCCATCTTGTGCAACAATCCAAAACAAGCTTCTTATTTAACAATTTCAATTGTTTTGCAATTTCACCGAACATAAGAACTCGTGCCTCTGATGCTAGGATATACTTCACACTTTCGCGGACTTTGAAGATCACATCTTGTATAGCAGATAAGCCATCTTGAACCAATAGATTTAGGATGTGTGCACAACATCTTACGTGAAAAATTTTGCCGCCAAGAGGTAAAGTGTGCTTGTACAGGAGATTCTCTCTCAAAGTCCTCACAGCAACGTCATTATTCGAAGCGTTGTCAACCGTGATAGTCCAAACCTTTTCCTCAATCCCCCATTCCATAAAGCATTTTTGTACGTCACTAATCACGACTCCAGTGTGTGGTGGTGGAATGTCGCAAAAGTTAAGAATACACTTTTGCAAATTCCAATTCGAATCCACATAGTGACCTGTGACGACCATATATGAGATATTTTGGTCGGACTTCCAAAGGTCTATAGTCACACTAACTCTATTGACACATCTCAACTCCGTCATCAATTTCTTCTTCTCCACATCATAGGAGGCCAAGCAATCCTTCTTTGCTGTTGCACGACTAATCTTTTGATAATGAGGAGTGGCGGTCCTCATAAGCAAGTTAAACAGCTCATATTCAGAAAATCAAAACGGAAGCTCATGCACGATAATCATGTGAGAGAGTATCTCCCTGATCTTTGCTGATACCTAAAGTTAATGATCGAACCCACTGTCTCTATCTGAACCATAGACATTGAAACACTAATATTTTGTTGACCTTTTGCATCGTGAATCTTCTTAGAGACGCATCCTTTACTATGTCTTCCCAAGTGAGATGTACAACCTGACTTCACCAATGCTAACTGGCCCTTGCAGTGAATGCATTCAGCTTTCAAGTTTCCTTGTCGATCAGTGACCTCTTTGAAGTCCCCCCATACTTTCGACATTTTTTTTCTTTTCTTTGCCGTATATGGAACATCTCCTTCATTTTCTTCAGCCTCAGCTGTCGCAGTTAGCTCTAGTTGTGTCTCAACTGTTTGTGCCTCATCCTCAAGAAGTGGTGATAGAGTAGGTGTACTAGCTGATCCTTGAACTGATCCAAAAATTGGGGACGACATTTAAAGAGAACAAGGCTGCATTCAATAATAAATAGAGTTACAAAAGGGGAACAACATTTAAAGAGATATTTCCTAATAAATAGAAATCTACAACAGTATTTTGTGGACATCTACAACTGTATTTTGATGACAGGTCTACCTTCAACATAAATTAGCATTTCCTTAATTATCTCTACAGATTACCAGAAAAAGTATTTTGACTTGTTTTTACTAAAAAGCAACAGTCAAAGTTAGTTATCTTTTCTTTTTATCTTCATTTCGATTCAACTACTTACATAATACATTGGATTCTCTATTACTATTATCAAGCTGCCAAGTGCCAAGTGCCAACTAATAAAATAACCACAATGGATTCTCTATTACTATTAAAGTGAACTCATGTGCTAGACAAGTCTCGTGGGGCAATGTTTAGCCTACAAAGTATTTGTAAAAAAAATTAACTGATCTAATTGAACAATTAACATAACTTGAAAGGGACAAGAGGATAATGTTTCTTTACGTGGAGCAGCGGCGGGCAAGGGCGAGCAGCAGACGAGCAGCGGCAGGGACGACCAGCAGACGACCAGCGGCGGCAGGGACGAGCAGGGAAAGGTGAATTAGGGATTTAGGGTGAAACTTGAAAGTGAAACCGTAAAATCGTGAAATAGAGGGAAATGACTAATCAGTAAATATTTATTTTTTCTATGTTCTCTTTATAATAATATATAAAAAAACCTCTCAAATGGACAATATATTAAATTATATAGTATAGTGATGATCATATTATATTATAGTATATATAATCTATAATATTTTATACTATATACTCTTAGTTTTAGTCTTTAGATGTATACATATACAATATATTATAATTTATAATGATATGTATATTTTAACTATGATATATATAACTTTACTATATATGTATATTTTATATTTCTATATTAGTATTTCTACCTAATGGCTAAGTATTCAACATTTATAGTCTAATTCTTAGACTATAATGATATAGTAATTAAAAAGACATTATATATTGATTGAATGATTATCATTATATATAATGATATAGTAATTCAAAAGACATTATTGATTGAATGATTATCATTATATATAATGATATAGTATTTACTATATTATAATGTATTATTATATTTCTATTTTATTATTTCTACCTATTGGCTAAGTATTCAAATGAAATGTTAGATGATATAATGATATAGTAATTCAAAAGACATTATTGATTGAATGAGTATTTACAATAATATGGTGTGTGTGTGTGTGTGTATATATATATATTATATATTATTAATACATGAAAACTTTAAATTATATTGATATAAAATATAAATATATATGTATATTTTATATTCCTATATTCGTATTTCTACCTATTGACTAGAGTATGTTGATAATATTGATATACTCCCATATATATATATATACATATATCACATATTAGGATAGATTATATATATCATTATGTGAAAAATTAGCATTGGATTATATAATGAACATATGTTATATTTTCTATATATTGTATTCTAGACTTTTGATTCTTGATGTATTAAATAATATGCATTATAACAAATATTTTATTTTTTTGCATGTAAGGCTCGATTAAATAGCTCGATTAGTTGTTCGCGAATAGGTTCGCGAACATGTTCGATTAACAAACTCGCGAACATGTTCACGAACATGTTCGTGAACAAACGAATCCGAACCTGTTCGCGAGCCTGACGAGTCGAACACCCCCAGGCTCGAGCTCGGCTCGATAAAGTTATCGAGCTCGAAATCGGGCTCGAGCTCGGCTCGTTTTCTTATCGAATCGAGTTTCGAACGAGCTTTTTCCGAGCCGAGCCTCGAATAGCTTGCGAATAGCTTGGCTCATTTACACCCCTAGCTATGAGATATAGAGGTATGAGGTAGAGAGAAAAGTGAGAGTAAGTGTTTGAGAAAGTTATAAGAGTGAAAGAGTGATGAGATAGAGAGAAGAGAGAGAGAGAGGTTTAGAATTATGGTTTAGGGTTTAGTTTTAGGTTCAGGGTTTAGGGTTTAGTTTAAGATTTAGTTTAGAGCTTAGTTTTTGGTTCATGGTTTAGGGTTTAGTTTAAGATTTAGTCCATGGTTTATGATTTCGGGTTTAGGGATTGGGGTTTAAGGGTTTAGGGTTATGGTTTAGGATTTTGGGATTAGTATTTAGGGTTTAAAAGTTCAGGGTTTAGGGTTATTGTTTAGTGTTTTGAATTTAGGGTTTAGGAAAATGATAGAAGTGAGAGAGATCAGAGAGAGACTAGTAATAGAGATAGAAGAGAGAGAGAGAAAAGAGAAAGAGAGAGTGTGTGGAAGATTGAATAGAGAGAAAGAGAGTCAAGAGATAGATTATGTTGAGTAAGAGAGGTTAGAGGTAGTGATTAGAGAGCGAGAAGAGAGAGAGAGGTAGAGTGAGTGATGAGAAGGAGAAAGAGAGTGATGAGAGAGAGAGAGAGAGTAAGAATGAGAGAGGTAATAGAGAGTGTTTGTCACAGCCCAATTTCTTAACCATATCTTAGTTAAGTAATTAGACCATGACTCGGTTAACAAGGAAACTCTTGGAAATGAAATTGAATCTCAGGGATAAATTGAATCGAAATTTTCGCAGGGATCCTCAGGGCAGATTTGACACCCTAACTTCAAAGGATCATAACGTACTCATCTGGACTCCGAATTGACATCCAAAAGAACCGTTAGAAAGGTATCGAGAATATCTTTAAAATAGTACCAATTTTGAAAGAATTTGGATAGATGAGACGAACGAAAAAGGGATTCCAACACGCTGCCCTGTTTCTAGCGAAAATAAATTCAGACAAGTTATGAACTCAGGTTTCAATTCACCAAAACAAAACTCAGACAATATGGTTAAGTGGTTGAAGATGATGATTCACAAAGGAAAATACCAACAAGGATTTTATAAGCAAGCAAGACATAATTGTACCAAACATTCAGGTTAACAATAAAAAGGAAACAGAGTTCAGCATAGGGAAGAGTGGATGAGCTATATGTATGACGACATATAACTCAGGGCTTACAAATTATGTTTTCAACAAGGTTTTAACAAGATGACCATAAATCCCACTCAATATTTACATATCAAAAAGTAAACTACAGTGTTCATCTCCATTGCCATCTCCCAGCTCAACCTGCACGTTTAAAAATACATGCAGGGCATGAGTACATAAAGCACTCAGTGGACACATGTCAAAAATATTTAAAACTTGCTCTTAGAGCTATATTGTTGACTTGCCAACTTTAGCATACACAGGACTTTTAAGAAATAACCTGCATACGCTACTTTAAACATATATCTTTCATACTCAAGATAAAATAAAAGCTGAATATGCATGTCATGTGTCTGCAGACAATTATCTCATATCTGTAATACCATATCTACTTGCATGTGTTGAGAGGTAGGCCTCCCTCTCAAACACTCTGACCGGCCAACCCACTCGCTGACTCACGGTCCAATGTGTACACAAACCCTTACCGGCAGCTCGTCGGGCATAAGGCCGATATCGTAATTCTCTTATAGATAGGTAAAATGCAACATGCTCAAAACAGGCAAGTCAAACCTTTTTAAACATAACAACATATCAATGCACAATTAATTCTTTAGTTCGAAAGCCCACCTGAATGATTTAATCTATATAATCCAGGGCTTCGTCTCCCTCTTTCTTTACTTCTTTTCCCTTCTCAGCTGGATCTTACATTAATAAAATACAATTAAGTATAAGAGAACCATACTCATTTCTATGAAATCATCAATTCGTAATTTCGTTCTTCTTCTTATAATTTATTTGATTATCAACTAATATAACTATAAGTTCTCCGGCTATTGCATCCTTCTATTTTTAACGTTATATTAATAACTTATCATATCTAATATTTCCAACATATCCTCTTCCAACAACGTATTTTATTACATGCTCTTCAATTTCTCTTCCTAATATTTAAGGAAGATTAAGCATATTATACCTTAAACACTACATATCATATGAATACACAAACTAACTCTTCCCAACTTTTACATATAAGCTTGGAAAAATCTAAATAATTTATATATCACTTACTATGCTTCACAAAGATCATATATCAAGTTAATTGAGACCAATAAAATAAAATCTCCATAGCTCTTTTATCCCTAATTTTTGAAATTACACCAACATTTATATTTTGATTTTCATCAAATTTCTTTCTAACCTTATGTTTAAACATGCTTCATTACATGAATATAAACTTAATTTAAGCATAGCATCACAATTATTATTAACATAAATTTAAACTCAAACCCTAGGATTATATCTTCATCCTATTTCTACATGCTTTCCACTTTATGCATGATTTAATCATAAAACAACAAGAAACTTCACTAATACTATCAAATCTCCAAAGGAAATCATTTAAAACACATAAGCTTGATAGAAGAGTATCATTTACCTTCAACTAACTAAGGTTTATAACTTGGTATAGCTTGAAATCACACTAATGATCTTAGGACAAGAAAAAATTTTAGTGTAGAAGGGGGGGGGGGGGGGGGTTGATTTTCGAAAATTTGGGGAGGAGAAGAAGAGAGAATTTTTGTGGTTCATGAATAGTAACATAGTAGGTCTTTATATAGGTAATAATTAATTTCATTTGGAATTAATTAATTAGGATGATTATTCATCACTTCTACCATATTCTAGAAAAGTTTTATAGTTATCTCTCCATAATATGCTAGCACTTTCTAGATCATGCTTAAGTCATAATATGCTAAGTACCTTTAAATTTTAAATTTTCCTATTTTTATTTCTTAACGATGCAAAGCCTTATTATATTTCTAATTAACAATTAAGTACTAATTAAAATTTAAGGGTATTACAGTGTTAGATAGATATAATAGAGAGAGAGAGAGAGAGAAAATTAGTGAGAGAGGTAAGAGAGAGATTAGGGTTGAATTTTAGGTTTAGGGTTTAGGTTTAGTTTAGGGTTTACTGTTATGGTTTAGAGATTAGTTTAAGGTTTTAGGTTTAGGAATTAAGGTTTAGTTTTTGGTTTATGTGTAGTTTAGGGTTTTGGATTTAAGGAATGTTTAGGGTTTAGGGTTTAGTTTAGGGTTTAGGGTTTATGTTAGGTTTTAGGGTTTAGGGTGTATTTTATGGTTTAGGGTTTAGTGTTATGGTTTAGGATTACGTTTAGTTTAGGGTTTAGTGATTAGTTTAGGGTGTTGGCTTTAGGCTTTACGGTTTAGTTTTGGTTTTAGGGTTTAGATTTTAGTTTAAGGTTAAGGGTTTAGTGTTATCATTTAGGCTTTAGGCTTTAGGGTTTAAGGTTTTAAGGTTTAGAGTTTAGGGTTAAGTTTAGAGTTTAAGATTATGGTTTAGGGTTTAGTTTTGGGTTCAGAGTTTAGGGTTTAGTTTAAGATTTAGTGTAGAACTTAGTTTTTGGTTCATGGTTTAGGGTTTTGTTTAAGATTTTGTTTAGAGTTTAAGATTTAGGGTTTAGGGATTAAGGTTTAAGGGTTTAGGGTTTTTGTTCATGGTTTAGGATTTAAGGATTAGGATTTAGGGTTTATGGTTTAGAGTAATGGTTTAGTGTTTTTGATATTGGGTTTAGGAAAATGATAGAAGTGAGAGAGATTAGAGAGAGAGACTGTTAATAGAAATAGAAGAGAGAGAGAGAAGGTTTGTGAGCTTGAATAGAGAGAGAGAGAGTTAAGAGAGAGATTGTGTTGCGAGAGAGAGAGAGAGAAATGTTGGTCCCGAAAGAGCAAGGTTTGGTGTATGGGGGGGGGGGGGAGGAATACACCAAATACAAACTTTTTAGTTTACTTGGTTATTTATTAGAGAGTTCAAGTTATTCTAGAATAAGAAATTGCTCGGCAGGTGACTAACCAGATTGATACCAGGTCAGTCTAAACAGATAGCTCTCTAGTGAAGACACTTAGACAATAATAAGAGTGATCTTATTATTTTCTAAGTATTGTGTGTGCGCGGAAATATGGTGGATTTAGTGAGTGCTCTTATATAGAAAACCTTAAAGATTAACCAGATTGATTAAAGCAGATTGATTAGAGATGCATACTATATGGTAGTGCAGTGAGTTAGAATAATAAACAACTGAAAATAGATATGCAGAAAGATAAATGATACAGTTGTTTAACGTGGTTCGGGAAATCCCTACGTCCACGATCTGATCAAAACTTGACCAGATTATTCACTACTAGGATACTCTTCTTCTTTATACTCGTGGAGAACGAGTCACAAGTACCAATCAAAGCTAGAGAGATACTTATGCACGAAGTAAGGGTCGTGTCCCTTTACAATAGATTACCTCTACGTTACCACTAGAAAACTACTAGCTAGCAGGGTGATCTCCTTTCTCTCGATAAGACAGACTTGAATCGAGGTTGGGTTGGTGTGATGTAGAATCACAGGTTGTTTGAAGCTCTTAGTCTGGTTCAGAGATTTGCTTGAGAGTATGTTATCAATGTAGCTTGCGTGTCACTATCTCCAGACCTTGATCTTCAAATATATAGGCTTTGAATTTAAAATTCTAGCCGTTTGTTGATTGGCGTGAGATTGATTGTAGATTGCCAATCAATAATATCCATCATATCTGTTCTTGCCTTGTAGAAACGTTGACTCGATCCTCTAAGTATGGAAGGCAAATTGCTAACGGTTACTTTCCTTCCTTATGTCAATCGTGGATTCTCTTTCCAAACCCTATTGGATGGACTTTAATTTTGACGTGGCAAGAGGATATGATGTGTAGGATGATGTCATCTGGTGGTTTGATGACTCTATCGATCTGGTGATGCGCTGTGATCATCGATCTGGTCGGTGATCTGGTTGCTGTCTGTCACAGCAGATTGATTTCTTCTTGGCGAAAAGTCTTGGTCTTCATCCTATACTATTTATAGAAATGACTTCTATAGGAATAATTCATTTACATGCTAAGTCATCTCCTAATTTGTTCTCTATCAGAATTCACTTTATATATGTAGTGATCTGTTAACACGTAGAACAGTTTAACTCTAAAAGGACTAAGTGTGTTTCGAGAGATCATCATCAAAACTAAAATACTTTAGGGTTCCCAACAAGAAAGATTAGAGAGAGTGATTAGAGAGAGAGAAGAGAGAGAGAGAGAGTGATGAGAGGGAGAAAGTGAGTGATAAGAGAGAGAGAGAGTAAAAGTGAGAGAGGTAAAAGAGAGTGGTAAGAGAGATATAATAGAGAGAGAGAAAGTGAGTGAGAGAGGTGTTGGGAACCATCATTATATTTTGTTTTGATGATGTTTTTTCGAAACTAACACTTAGATTTATTTTTTACGTCTTGCTTGTTAGACTAAGCCTGCCCAGATTGTAATTGGGAGATCACTTAATTAAAAGTGAACTTAATAGGGAGCAAGCTTGATTTTTTTATTTTTTCTAGCGTTGGTATGCTGTAAAGAAAAAACTAAGTTAATAAAGTCTTATCTATAGATAACCAACCTATCTACGGAGCTTACCAGCGAACCTAATGCAAGCACACAACCTAATAAGGTCACTCAACCTGGATCAAACATGTTCTACACCCAGCTGTTCTTATCAATTTAAGAAGCAAATTTGGACCAGATCACCTCGCTGGAAGTGAACTTGACCTTACCAGAGTAAAGAGTGAACCTGTCCCTTACGGATGCTAAGATAGAGATTATGTGATTTTCGGGTATACAATGAGTCACCTGAAGTTTACATATTCATCTGATATCCTCAAAGTCATTTGGGTATGCAATGCGTCACTTGATGTACTTAGAGAGAATCCTATCATTATGCCACGTCACCAGGATCTTCGAAGAATGAAGGAGAATAAATCGGAGATCAAAGATGGAAATAGATCAATCAGCTAATCTAAGAGATCTCGCTATTGTTTCTCTACATGACAAGATGATCAATTAGGGATTCAAATCTGCGATTGGCAATCAAGCATCTAATGCTCGCCACTCAAACCAATTGTCAAAATTCTTAAATTCTGAGCCTATAAAAGCTACGAACAAAATCTGGAAACACACGCGCGAACACAATATACTAACAAATTTGTTATACATGATAGATTTAACAAAAGTTCTAAGTGCTGAAATGCTGCCAAAAAATCTAAGCAACATTGAAGGATTCGACGACGAAGATTTCTCATTCCAGAAGTGTTCAAAGTCGTTCGTGAACTTAGCCAACACCCACCCTCGATTTAAGTACGTCCTATCGAGAAGGAGAGTTGATATCATCACTAGCTTAGTAGTTTTCTAAGTGGATTAACGTGGAGGTATTGTAGCTGATTTATCTGCAAGTTGTAAGAGACACAACCTTAATTCGTGCACAAGTTTCCGTCTAGTTTTGAGTGGAATTTAGGGCTCGTTCTCAGTGAGTTTAAAGAAGATAGATTATCCTAATAGTGGATATCCGATCTAGTTTGAATGGACTATGGATGTAGGGGTTTTCCCGAACCACGTAAAAACAATTATGTTCTTTACTTTACGCATTTTATCTTTCAGTTGTTTTATTCTCTAATCCTTCACTTGCACACAAACTTGCATCGGTTTAATCAACTTTTAATATATTCGACTAAGTGTTTACAAAGGTTTTCATATAAGAGTTACAAACTAAATCCACCATATTCCGCACACTACTCAATTTTGGATAACAAGATCACTCTTGCTTTCTATTCTGTGTAACTCACAAGAGAGAGTTTCCTTGGATAGATTGAGTGAACATGGTTGAGTAAACCTGATCTCTCAAGGAGAAAACTTAATCTCTCTACTTAATTAGCGAAGTAAACTGAAAAGTTGGTTTTTGGTGTTCCCCCCCCCCCCCCCCCGCTCCCCTTCCCCTCATACACTCTTTTTCGGGACCAACAAGTGGTATCAGAGCAGTGGTTCAACTGACCATTGTATCTGTTTCACAAGGTTAACGCCTGCGTGGTAAACTTGAATAGATCTAGGAAAACCTATTTTCATTCACGAGCATATTATCTGCCACTATGGAATCTTGTGTTATTAGGGCTTGCGATGAGTTCTCTATCCATTGGCCATATATGAAGAAAAGACTATTGTAACTGAAACTGGAGTTGTAACAGAGCAAGTACTCAAATATCCCAGAAAGTATACTGCTGAGGAAAGGCGTGAAGATAATTTAGATGACTTTGCTAAAGGAATCATTTCTAGCACAGTCAAAAGAGTTCATCTAGCGAGAATTCAAGATTTGGATACAACTAAGGAAATGTGGGAAGCATTGTGAGAACTCAATCTTAGATCAGAAGCAATTCAAGACTAGGTTCACTGAAATCTTACTGTAGATATTTGTTGTCAAGAAGAATAAATATACTCAGAGAGAGAAAAATCTCAAAGTCATCAGATCAATGCAGCCACTAAGAGCGGACTTCAATATTCTCACTATTGAAGCCTTATTTGATAATCTAGCTGGTCACGAGTACGATATGAAGAGAATTCACGAAACATATTACTCACCTAGAAAGAAGGGAGAAAGCAGTTCCAAGAAAGAAAACCTAGCTTTAACATTACTCACCTGCTGTAGAGGAAGAAAATTCAAAAGACAAACTGCTTAAGGAATTTGGTATGATCGCAAAGACATTAGAGAAACTAGAATCCAAATCGAGGAAATATCGGAGGTTCTACAAAGAAAACAAGAAAAATCGATACCAGAAAAGTAGAGACCTAGATTGATCTGAGAGTAAACCAGAGGTAAAAAGTTCCAATAGATCTTCTAATTTTACTGATTATACTTGTTATGGTTGTGGCAGAACAGGTCACTTGAAGACAATCCCCGACTTATCCAAAAGTCAAAGAGAGGAACTAAGAGCGAAAAGATATTGTCATGCTCAACCAAACTCGTAGTTGAAAAACAAAAGATATCAGATCAAGCAGGAAACAAACGGTACTACCAAGTCAAAGGGAAACTTGCCCACTATGTCGAATCGGATAGGAACAAAAAATAGAAGGCAGGTAGGAGAACACCATCAGCGAGAAAGCAGAAGATAAACATGGAAAATATGGAAATGACCCATCCATCTGTCTACATAGCCATCTCAAGAACAGATAACTCAAGGAGACAGATCACTTGCTTTATCAATGTTGCTAATACCAATCTGATTTGGGTTCCAAAAAAAATATTTGCTACTAATCAAGCGCCCAAACATTCAAAGGGTTGCTTAGTCCCTGTAATTGCAAAATTGAAGAACTTCAAGAAGGAGTCAAGTTGCAAGAGGTTAAGTTTGGATAATTGATAGTGGATGCTATCTGATTATGTTGAAAAACAAGGTCCACAAGTAACCTTTGGTTGTAACTCAAAAGGTTATACCAGAGAATATGGTAATATTAAGATTGATAAGACCACCATTACTAATATTTATTATGTTGAGGGTCTTAGTCATAATCTATTTTCTGTAAGTCAATTTTGTTCAAAGGGTAACCAGATTATGTTTGATGCTAACAACTGTTTTGTGAAGAACACGGAAGGATATGAAACTCTTCATACCAGTAAACTGCAAGATAGATTGTATATTGTGCAATGGACGAACCAGATCGAGATATTTTTAGTATCTAAATCCATCTCAGAAACAAGCTGGTTATGTCACAAGCGACTTAACCATCCAAATTTCAAGTCCATCAACAAAATCGCAAGAGAAAAGCTAGCCGAAGGATTATCAGACCAAATATACGACAAAGATCACATTTACGAAGCTTGCCAAGCTGGAACGTAGACCAAGTCATCTTTCTCCAGCAAAGTAGCTCATTCATCAAACATAATACTTGAACTTTTACATTTAGACTTATTTGGCCCAATAACGCCATTAAGTATTAACGGTAGAAAGTACACTTTAGTTATTATTGTTGATTATTCTAGATTCACTTGGGTTATCTTTTTGTTTAACAAAAAGGAAACGCTGGAGAAGCTACATGATTTCTTCAACAAGTTCACTCCACAAAAGGAGACAACCATTGCATCAATATTAACGGCACACATCAAGTGAAACGAGACCAACCTGCCAAATTTTTGACAGATGCAATAAACACCGTGTGTTACACTCATAACAGATCAGTTATCACTCTCAAATATGGAAAGACTCCATATGATATTAGGAACAACCGGAAACCAATGATTTAAGTGTTTTCGTGCTTTTGAGTGTACGTGATACATTCATAATAATGGGAAATCCTAATTTAAAACCTTTGATAGCAAAGTTAACCCTGGAATATTCTTGAGATATTATGATGTTACCAAAGCTTATAGGGTTTACAATAAGAAGACTCATATTGTGGAAGTAACACCTCATATTGTTTTTGACGAATCTATTCTTAAATACAAATAATTAGGTGAAAAACCGACTCACGACCAAATGAATACTAGAAGCTTAAAAAATTTATTACTCGAAGAAGTTCTGATCTGGAGTCCACTTAGAGATGAAGAAACTGATGTTCAACCTTCAACAGAGACCATCACACAGCAAGGGGGAACAACTAACATTGAACCTGATCAGAACAAATCAGATTAATATGGAAATAGTGGAAATAGTGAACTTGCTCATAGTCAACCTGATGAATCTAATGAGATCAATAACAATTCGCATACCAACCTGGAGATTGAAATGGAGAACCCATTTCAAGCAACTTCATGACCACACCCTGAGTTTGAGGACCCAACAGAAGAAATTGAACCTGAGATATCAGAAGAGGAGATGTCTAGGCGCAGAACGTGGATTCAAGATCATCCACAAGAGTAGATTGTTGGGAACCTCACACACCGTGAGAAGACCAGAAGAATGCATGGAGATAGCGCATTACAAAGTTGCTACCTATCTCATGTTGAACCAGCTGAAGCACACGAGGCACTATAAGATGCAGATTGGATGGTAGCTATGCAAGAGGATCTCAACGAATTCAAGAGAAATTAAGTGTGGTATCTCGTAGATCGTCCTAAACACCAAGGAGTAATAGGTGTTAAATGGGTATTACAAAACAAACGAGATGAGAACGACGAAGTTGTTAGGAATAAGGCTAGACTAGTTGCCAAATGGTACAGTCAACAAGAAGGTATAGACTTCGATGAAACATTTGCTCCAGTTGTCAGATTGGAAGCTATCAGATTATTTCTTAGCATATACAACATACAAATGATTCAAAGTATATCAGATGAATGTCAAAAGCGCATTCCTAAATGGTATTCTAGAAGAAGAAGTATATGTAGAGCAGCCACCTGGATTTGAAGAAGGAGATCCAGAACAGAAAATCAACAGATTGGCAAAAGCAGTCTACAGATTGAAGCAAGCTCCAACAGTTTGGTACGAGACGTTGTTAAACTTCTTATTGGATTCAGGTTTTCGACGAGGCTCGATTGACAAAATGTGATTCATCATCAAAGTCAAAGAGCATATCCTTTTAGTGCAAATTTACGTAGATGATATCATTTTTGGATCACAATCTACTTATTTATGTGATAAATTTACTGATTTGATGAAGAAGAAATATCAAATGACCATGATGGGCGAGATGAATTTCTTTTTAGGATTTCAGGTTAAGCATCTATCTGATGGTATATTCATAAAACAAGCGAAGTACATCCAAGATTTGATCACCATGTTTCGAGTCAAAGCTAGAAAACTTGTCAAAATCCCAATGCAGACCAATAGAAAGATCGATCTAGATCCAGAGGGCAAACCTGCCAATATAACTCAGTACAGGGGTATCATATGATCACTTTTATATCTAACTGCTAGTCGGCCTGTCATTACTTTTGCAGTTGGAGTTTGTGCAAGATACCAGGCCAACCCCAAAGAATCTAACATGGAAGCAGCTAAGAAGATACTACGCTATCTCAAAGGATCCTCACACATAGGTTTATGGTATCCATGCGATGATAATTTTGAGCTAACTAGTTATTCAGACTCTGATTATGCAGGATGTAAGCTAGATAGAAAGTCTACTTCGGGAACCTGTCAATTTCTTGAAAACAAGCTGATCTCTTGGTTCTCAAAGAAGCAAACTTCCGTAGCTACATCAACCACTGAAGCTGAATACATGGCCGCTGGAAGCTATTGTGCTCAGATACTACTATGGCTTAGGTAGCAACTCAAAGATTTTGAGATCAATGTGAGAGAAATAATGATATTATGTGATAGCTCGAGTGCTATCGCGATTACACTTAATTCAGTCTTACATACGAGGTGTAAACATGTGGATGTGAGATGCCACTTCATAAGAGATCACGTGGAAACAAAGAATGTGCAGATACACACCGAAGTACAGTGAGATAACATCTTAACCAAACCACCACTTGAGGAAAGATTCAAGATGCTATATGAAAAGCTAGGATTGCTAAGCTTGGATGATAAAAGCTGATCGTTAGAAGCAGATCGATAGATCCAGACAGCTAAGAGCAGATCGATAGGATGCACACCACTTAGTAGATCACTGGATGCAAACCACTTAGCAGATTATTGGGTGCAGACCACTTAGCAGATTATTGGATGCAGATTACTAGCAGAAAGCAGATTACTGGAAGAAGAAGTACAAATTACTTCAAAGCATAAGATCGCTCGGAAAGCATATGACATGACAAATCAGCAGATCACTATAAAGGAACAGCTCACATGAAGTCATAATTCAGACTCAGATCACTCATGTCACGTGGAAATTATTTTCCATAAATATTCCTTAATTAAGGGGGAACTCAGAAATTTAGTATCGATTTATGAACTTTTATTTACCGCATTAATTTCTCTAAATATATTATCTATAAATACTGACTGATTTGACGTGTATTACATGTTTTGAAATGATTTTTGCATGTATGGGAAAGCATTTCGAGAGAAAATTATTACCAAAATTGGAAAAGGAAAGTTTCAGAGGCAAATGATGAAATATACGTGCCACAGTCTAACCCTACAAATAGGAGGCGCAGATTCGACACACTTTAAAGCGGGAAACTAAAAAGGTAGATTTCATCACAACCCTTCATCTCTTATATTTAATCTTTATTGTTCATTATCTGCTTATATATATATTCTACCGCTTAACTATTCATCTTCACTTTCATTTTACCTTAGAGTTTAAGTTTTCCTACCCTTAGCATATTCACCCTTTTCTCTCTCTGTAAAACTTCACCAAATTTTTTTTAACCTTCAACCTTCTATACAAAAATGGTGGAATCAATCATGAAGTTTCCAGAACGTGTCACCAAAGTTCAAAAATTTGTTTCTCCAGAACCATATGTGGTTTACAACATCACAGTTTTCAAAAACTTAACGAATTGTATGCCTTAAACAAAATATGTAGAGGTTCTACTTTAATTTTGTTATGCTTACATTACTTATATGATTCTTATGCTATTAATGCAATAATTTGAATATTGAATGCACTCTATTTCACTGCCTGCGATATTTGTTTTTTGAGATTCTCTTCATATGTCTGTAGTTCTTGATACTTCGGGTGTGCATGCTTAGTTCTTACTGTGAATCTTATTGAGAAACATGATTATGCTTTTATATGATTATTGAATAACTTGGTATGAATGCATGTTGAAAATAAAACTCACTCGGAGATATGAAGAAATCTAGAAAATTGCATATATGATGTTCATATAGCTTATGCATAATTATGGTTGAATTTGATACGTTTTGGTTTAGACTTAGATAATTATGTGTTATTAATTTATTAAACTCATTGTCTAGGATTCCATAATATAGTGACATCTCACCCTGAGATGTATTTACCGAGACAAGTTGTCGTCTTCTATTTGACGTGGGAAGACGACAAAACAATAGATGAAGCAATGATACTGATGCTGATAGGATATCGGAATATCAACAAAACCACTTATGATGACATGCAAATGATTTTGCACCATACCATTTGAAGGATGAAGGAATGGACTTGGCTGAAATTACGAAGGAACAGTTACAAGAAGTTGTTGAAGAGATAATGGTTATTCCAACCACTTATACGGGAAGATTGTTTTCCAGAACATTGCTAGCTCCCGAGATAGAGATAGAAGAGAGACGGAAAAAAGAGAAAAGAGAGAGTGTGTGTGTGAGATTGTGTCACGCCCCGATCTCCGCCCTTATGGCGAAGTCCGGACGCGCGAC
>JAPKLX010000569.1:0-90768 GCA_026898415.1 Leonotis leonurus | reverse complement strand
TGAAAAAGCATCATCAAAACTTAGAATATGTTATGGGGTTCCCAACATCTTTAATTCTCTTGGCATAGCAATCCACGTCCTTTACTTGATCGTCATCGTAACTATATTCGTTTATAATACGTAAGAGTTTATAGAAAAACTCGTAGCTCAAACTTAGCGCTAGAATACATAACTTAGGATCTCATCTTCACTACTACAAACTCATAATAGATTTATAGCTTAGGATATCTTCACAATTACGAGCTCATAATAAAATCTTCTATATTCTTAAGACCTTTCTAATTCATACTATGAATTTATTATGAATTCAATAATTTCTATAATTCTTTCATTAGCTATTTAAATAGCTCATTCTTGAAATAATTCATCTCAACATAAATTTCAACATAAATTCCATACTTATGATAAATAAATTAAGGCCTAAAATAACTTATTAGCAACAACTAAGCTCACTATTTAATTCCTTAGACATCATTAATTTATTATTTAGAACTCAACTCATCAACTATAGTATAACTCAGTATATAATTAATCAACTTCCATATTTACTAATCACACCTAATCTCATATAACTGAAAATAATTATCATAAAATAAAATAGATGCATGTTTAACCTTATGAATCTAAATAATTATTAATTTGGGCTTAATTCTAATTAACTACATTAAATTAAACACTCTTGATCCATTTACATGACATAAATATCCAACCCATGAATTTATTAAAGAAGCCCATATGATATTACTTATTTCCATTAGCCCATTAGATATTTTGGAGCCCAACTATTACTCACTTCTATCTTCTTCTTCCTCTCATATTTTCTCTCCATCCTTTCCCCCCCTCTCTCTCTGCGCAAGACACCCAACAACACCCATTTCCAAATTCCAATTATTAAATGTAATTCAAACCTCATTTTCCCTTCTTAAAGATTACCTCAAATACACCACTCTCTTTCTTTAGCACAAGTCAAGCTTCTCATTTCTCCTTGCTCTGCTCTTCACTCTTGGCCAAACAGCCACAAACACGCCATCGCCTTCCCTCCCCTTCAACCACAGATTACAAAAATACCAAAAACCCAAGATAAATCGCCCTCACTGACCCAAATCGGCCGACTCAATAAAGATTCGATTTTTATGCTACAGGGAGAACTATTTGTTATATAATTTTAGTTATTCTAGCTTTATAGTTAAAATTTCAGATTATGCATATTTAAATGACAATAATGCTTAAGGATATATATATCTTTCTGTTTATTCAGATAAGAAGAAATAGGTTTATAAATTAACTCAAGGAATCTGTAAATACTTGAAAGAATTTCATACTTAGAAACTTAAACTTACTGGGAACATGTTTGCAAAAGAAGGCTTGGCTTCTGAAGAACTTTTCGTGAATAAACTTGACGAACTAAGACCAGAAAAGTGAGGAGAAAATGGTGTTGAAAAATATCTCAACTTTTATACTTATAATAAATTAATAAAATTTGAGGCGGTCTAAAAGAATATAAGTGTATCTATCATTATCCTTCTAAAGTGATGAAATAGCTATCTGATTGAAGATATTACCATTTATGAAACTATGTTTTACTCATAAAACCATTTAAATGGATTCTTCCTTCAATTGGATACATAAATGACTTATTGATTGGGCGTCCAAAAGTACATAGATAATTATACTCATAGTCAGTATATTTAGGCCCAAAATCTTATTATAATTATTGTGTTCATAAACCCATTTAACTAAAGTCTATTTAATTAAAGCCCATTATTCACAATACAAAATTAACTGTAGTTAATTAGTTGGCTCGATTTTACTAGATCGTACCGTTTAATTTCCCATCAAGTAGAAGTTCTTTGAATATACAACTAGAATCCGATATAGGGAATTTATGATTCTAAACAAACAAGAAGATTCAAATTTTATACCGATCTCGCCATAACCGGCATTTAAAAATTCGGGATATTACAAGGCGACATGCCGGATAGGTGGGCTCCACTACCTCCTGCATATTTTCTGATTGGAGTGATTCCATTAGCACCAATACCCAGCTTCCAGTACCCACCGCACGTACCAGCGATCCCAGCGAGACACGACGCTGAGGCGGGATCATCACGATCAGTGAGAGAGATTCGATCACCACCACCGTGCCCTAGAGCACCGACTACATATCCCATGTCCACGTCCGCCTTGGGACGTATGTTGAGGGTCGAGCGCGAGGCGCCGACGACGAGAGATAAGGGCAAGGCCGCAGCCACGATCGATTCTGAGGATGGCTGCACTCGAGCCAGATCATCCACGGCTACTACCAGCAGAGATTCACGGAAGAGGGAGCTATTCCCAGACCCCAGGACTTTCCACGCTAATATGAGGCGTAGGATAGCCGAGCTGGAAGACCCGGCGAGGAGGAGTGAGGATAGCGAGGACCCCGAGGAGATGGAGGACCCGGAGGGAGACTCCGACTGGGAGCAGGGATGCTAGTCGGGTCGAGGCTCCACGGCCAATGACGCAACAACTGCGAAAGGGAATCAAGTTCACATGGTCTCCAGAATGCGAAGCCAGTTTTCAGATTTTGAAAGAAAAATTGACTACCGCCCCGATACTGGCGGTCCCCGAATCCAACAAGGAATATGTAGTCTATACGGACGCATCCAAGAATGGATTGGGATGTGTTTTGATGCAAGAGGGAAAAGTTATAGCATATGCATCGCGACAACTAAGACCGCACGAACTAAATTACCCAACTCACGATCTGGAATTAGCTGCCGTAGTGCATGCTTTGAAAATTTGGAGACATCATCTCTACGGAGTTCGATGAGAAATTTTGACGGATCACAAGAGTCTCAAATACTTCTTCGAGCAAAAAGACCTTAATATGAGGCAAAGGAGATGGCTCGAATTAGTAAAGGATTACGACTGTGGTATAAATTATCACCCGGGAAAGGCTAACGTAGTTGCCGACGCCTTAAGTCGTAAAAATTCCTCGAAGCTTGCATTTATTCTAACTCGAGAGGATTAACTCGTGAAAGAATTTGAGAAAATGCACTTGAAAATTCTACTACCACCCGAGACAGTGGGAGGAATTCTTGCCACTTTGTCAGTGGAACCTGACCTGAGGAGTAAGATCCTAATTGCACAAAGGAACGATGAAAAGCTCGAGAAGATACGTTTGAAAGTCAGAAAGAATGATGCAGCGGGTTATCATGAGGAGACTGACAATGCGATCTCCTTTGAAGGAAGGCTATGTATTCCACATAGTGAAGAACTCAAGCAGAAAATCATGAGAGAAGCTCATGATACGCCATATACTGCCCACCCCGGAAGTACAAAAATGTATCAGGATTTGAAGAAGAAATTCTGGTGGGATGGTATGAGGAGAGACGTCGCATCATTTGTAGAAAGATGTCTAGCTTGCCAACAGGTAAAGGCTCTACATCAACGACCTTACGGCAAACTGCAACCCTTAGAGATTCCTGAATGGAAATGGAAGCATATTGCTATGGACTTTGTTACAGGATTGCCTAGATCTAAACGAGGAAACACCGCCATTTGGGTAATTGTAGATCGTCTTACAAAGTGCGCCCACTTTATACCTATAATGATAACTTATGGGTCAAATAAGTTATCTCAATTGTATGTACGCGAGATCGTACGATTACATGGCATGCCTGTATCAATTACCTCAGATCGAGACTCGAAATTCACATCCAGGTTCTGGATGAGCCTCCAGAAGGAATTAGGCACGAGACTAAATTTTAGTACCGCTTTCCACCCTCAGACCGATGGACAATCGGAGAGAACGATTCAAACCCTCGAAGACATGTTAAGAACAGTGGTTCTCGATAGAGGTGGAAGTTGGGAAACAGTACTACCGCTAATTGAATTCGCTTATAACAACAGCTACCAGGCAACCATAGAGATGGCACCGTATGAAGCACTATATGGGAAGAAGTGCAGATCGCCACTCTATTGGGATGAAGTCAGAGAAAGAGCGATAACAGGCTCAGACTCAGTCAACGAGATGATCGAAGTTTTCAGACAGATCAAAGAAAGGATCAAGGAAGCTCAGAATAGGCAGAAGTCTTATGCTGACACCCGAAGAACCAAACTACAGTTTGTAATAGGAGACAAGGTTTTCTTGAAGGTATCTCCTTCCAAGGGAATAACTAGATTCGGTGTTAAGGGAAAACTGAGGCCCCGTTTTATTGGACCATACGAAATTCTGGAAAGAATGGGCCCAGTGGCATATAGACTAGCACTGCTGCCGAGTTTCGGAAACGTTCATAACGTTTTCCATGTATCACAACTCAGAAAATACGTGTTTGACTCGAAACACGTTATCCATCAGGAAGAGATGATTTTGAAACCGGACCTGACTTATGAAGAAAGACCCGAAGCCATATTGGATCAGAAAGTACAAGAACTTAGAAATAAGTCCATCAAATTGGTTAAAGTACTATGGAAACATCACGGACAAGAAGAAGCCACTTGGGAGCTTGAAGATAAGATGAAAGAAAAATATCCCGAGCTATTTTAGTTAGAAAGTGCAAATTTCGGGACGAAATTTTTAATTAGAAGGGGAGAATGTGATGACCCGTAAAATTTCTTCCTAATTATCATGTATCAGAAATCGCGATAATAAAATTTCGTTGTATAATTAAAATGTCGATGTACTAATTGATATTGGTAGCAATTGTTTTCGTGCACTCTATAGTCTTGGGAATAATGATAGATGTTAAGTAAGCTTGTTTAGAAAATGAGGTTATAAAAAAAAAAGGGGGAGACGAACTAAATAATTATTTCGGTTCGTAATCGATAGTTAAAGTTCGAGGAGATAATTAAATTACTTAAGAAAGGCTTTAATAATTAGTAGTGTGCATTATTTAGAATTAATAAAGAAATGATGTGTAAGAAGACTTATAGTTTAGATTCTTACTAATCAATGGATTAGATTATTACAAGTGATGTTGTGTACTTATAAGATTGATAATCTGTACTTAAGTTGTATAATTGGAGAATAGATTTGTAACTAATGGTATTAGGTAGAATGTTATAAATGGCTAATGAAATGAGTTATATATTATAATAATTAATTAAAATAGGTAAATATGTGTATATATATATATATATATATCATATCAGATTAGAGGTTTGTATGTTTCAAGCTTCAAACTGTCGTGTACTAGACATTTAAAAGAAAGGAGAAATCATGCATACATCTAGAATTATTAAGGAAAGGAATGGAAAGATAAAAAAATCTGCCAAGTGGATTTGATTCACACAACTTTAGGGGAGTAGACCAACTGTGGTGTACTACATTAGCCATAACTCCCTGTTACATCATACTAAAGGAACAGAGAAGACAGTAGGATAAGTAAAAGCAAAGAAGTATGAGGCAGCATGGCTGCAGGTTGAGCTGCACATTCTTTTTACTCTCCACGATCTGTCCCTGCACCACAAAATAGATATCACATAAATGTATTACCCCAGAAGTCAATGAAATCAGAAACATAGCATATAACACTTGAGTTATAGTCTGTGCATTAGACAACTAGAGTTAGTAATGTAGATGATACTAATGATAGATGTAACGGCAGTCTTCCCTTCATATATTGTAATATCCCGCTATTCTACTAGTAAGAAAAATTTCGTTATAAAAGTTTTAATATATATCGATTAGCTAATCGATATTAGTAGCTATTTTTTGTCGTGCACATTATAGTCAATTGTGTATGATAGATATTATGTGAGCTAGTTTAGATGATGAGATTATTTAGAAAGACGTACTAAATAATTATTTCGGTGCGTAATCGATAGTTAAAGATCGAGGAGATAATTAAATTACTTAGAAGATGATTTAACAATTAGTAGTGTGGTTATAAACTATAGAGGGTATATGTTTAACATTAATAAAGAAACGATGTTTGAAAAGGATTATGGGTTGTATTATTATTAATTATTGATTAAATCATTAATAGTGAAGTAGTATATTTACAAGATTAGTATATTAATGTTTCGATAAGTATAATCCGTATCTAGTTTATGATTGGAAAATAGCATGTAACTAATGGTATTAGGTAGGATGTATTATTTGCACATATGAAATGAGATTAGTATAATGCAAATTACTTAAAATAAATAAGGACATGTATATACGTATAAGTACAGCTAAGTAATTCCATGTTTCGAATCTGAAACTAACGTGCACTAGATATATGGTAAGGAAAGACAAAGTCATGTATCTAGAACTATTAATAAAAGAAAAAGGTAAGATGAAATCTGCCGAGCAGATTGTTTTATAGAATATATGAGAGAAGACTACAGGTAGGTACTGCAAAGTCATGAATTCTATTACATCAACTAAAGTAAGAGGAGAAAGGTAGACAAATTGAAAGCAAAGGAGTTATAAGCAACAAGAATGCAGGTCGAGGAAGGCAGTCTTGCACTCCTCCTACACTCCACAATCTATCCCTGCACCAAAAATAGATAGCACATTAATGTACTTACCCCAGAAGTCAATGATTCAGAAACATAGCATATAATACTTGAGTTATAGTCCTGTGCATTAGATAACTAGAGTGAGTAATGTATATGATACATAAGATAAACGTATCAGCAGTCTTCCCTACATGTACACTTAGAAGCTCTTAATAGAAACCCTCCTTATGTTCAGATAACTCAGTTTCACTTTCACTAATGCAAATTCAGAGTAATTCTTATTTCCTTCCCTCCCCAAGAAGTCACCCCAGCTCAATTATAAGGAGTTTCCCAAGTCATCCTAATCCCAAGGTTCCTAAGGTGTCACTAAGGTAAATGAAAAGTGTTAAGCATTCAGATTTTACAGTTGTAGCATTAGCTTAAACCAGTTTGTTATTTTTTTTCCAGAAGACAGCTTGGAGCTCTCTTAGCCGAATCCTAGAGTAAGAGTAAGCTCTCTTACTTATTTATAACCGTTTGAATGAAATAGAGGTTTATTGCAGAGTCTGCAATCTGTTAAAACACGGGTAAAACCAAGATTTCAAACATAGGCGCTCTGATTTCAGAACATAGATATAGCTGCATATATATGTGTGTGAGTGTATACTATTAATACTCTAGTCTAATTCCTTAGTGCTAGTTCAAGATCTTCTGTTTTGTTTAAAGAAAAAAACTTGTTACTGGAACCACCAAAAATAAGGAAAAGAAAACAGAACTTAAAGAACAAAGAGGTAACAATTAGAAGCTTTTAATTGTTAAGTTCAGAATTAGCAAGCTAAAAGAACTTAGAAGACTGGGGAGCTTTTAGATTCTAAATTGATTAGAAAGCATTATGCAGATTCAAAACACATACTGATATATATATATATATGTATTCAGACTTTAGAATAGAACACTTAGCTAGTTATATATCTATATATGTATGCAGATTTGAGAACAGAACATATAAACACTTATATGCATAGATTCTGATTTTAGAACTTAGACTTATGATTTTTATGCAACCTCTAGAACATACTCAATATGTTTATACCTGCAGAACAGACAAACCAACTTAAAAGTTATTAAAACACAGTCACATACTTGTACTGTAATTACAGAACTCATGCATATTCATTTCAGAACATAGAAAATCCTATCAGAATATATACATCCCTATACACTGTGCACATTACCTAGGAGATAGATCTCCTATTCCACTTTATATTCATACAAGTACAGAACCTTGAACTAAAGTCAGATTTCAGAAACATAGAACAATAATGACATTTTCCGAATTTTAGAAACTATACTTATGCTTTTAGAACTGCAGAACATATAAAAAAACCAACTCAAGTTATAAAAAAAAAAAATCTTAGAAAATAAAGGAATCACCTCACAGTACAACCAAACCTTTGGAGCTCAAAATCCTTGCTAAATCCTTCTCTACCTAAGCCTCAAAGCCTCGGTCAAAACAGAAAATAAAAAGGGATTTAAAACATGCAGCAATGGTAAGTTATGGAGTTAAAATACAAAAATAGATTACGGTGAAGAATCAGTAGCAACATTATAAACGAAATCTGAAATTATAGGATTTTGTCCAAGAACCCAAATTAGCCAAACTGTCACGCCCGCTTTCTACTAATTCTAGTAAAGTCGGGAACATGACCAATGAAAGGAATAAACAACGAGAGTAAGGCAATGGATATTCCCTTCATACCGTAAAGTTAAGATTTATCCCGTAAATTCGGGAAGTCAGAGTCATAAGCTCAAATATTACATAAAGGTCTAGCAGCGGAATATGTAGGATCGCATAATAAAATCCTACGTGTATGAAGACACGTAGAACCCCCAAGAGTTTATGCTAATCGAGTTCCACAAAACCATCGCTGAGCACTCCTCCTTGACATCACAGCTCAACCTGCACATTTATAAATACATGCAGGGCTGAGTACAAAAGTACTCAGTAGACACATGCCGAAATCGCACACTTACATATATAACTGTCAAGCCATTTCAAGTGAATCATAGGGATTTTGTTTCTAAAGAACCTATGTTCACTAAATTCTTTTGTGATTCTTAAAATTCGACTGGCCAGTCTAAGTTCTTTAGTAATCAATCATATCTGTAATTTCTGTGTGTCGGGAAGGTGGCCACCTTCCACGGACACTTGACCAGTCAACCTTTCGCTGACTCACAGTCCATTGTGTACACTAGTTCGAGTGGAGACGCTAACCCACTGGAACCCGAATTCGATTTCGTAATCATAGTTCGAGTGGAGACGCTAACCCACTGGAACCCAAATTTGATTTCATAATCATAGCAGATATGTTTCATACAAAACATAAAACATTTATGGCAAGACAATACTTGAAATATAATTTCAGTTCAAATGCTTTTTGAAATGAAACATAAACTGATACAACACACATAATTTTAGTTGTATAAGAAAGCCTACCTGAACTGCTTCCTTGTCTAGGAAGATCTGAACTCTTTCTCGTTTAGTATTTCCTTCTTCCGTAACCTTAATCGTAATTAAGAGGAAGATACTCCTTGTGAGTATATAAAATCTATTTTATCTAAATAAAATGAAATAATATTCTATTATTTCATTAATTATTTTAATTTCTTACTCGACTAATATTCGAGTATTAAATTTTGTCTAGAGATGTTGATTTCTCAAATCAACTATATTTCTTGGGTTCTAATTTCGATTATTACACTAAGTAATAATTATTGCGTATTATTATATTTCTAATTGATTATTAAGATGATCTCTACTAACAATTTAATTCTCTTAACCTAATTAATTTAAAATAAACTCTTACATTTGGACATAGTCCAAATAAATTCTTGATCTACTAGAATTTTTAATTAGCCCATTTAATTAGACCAAATTCTTACTAAGTTTTAAGTTGGCCCATTTCTAATCTATTTAATCTGGGCCCATTCTACCATAATTAATTAGGCCCATTTACTTTTTAATCCAAACCCAATTTATCATCCTTTATTTCAGCCCACTGTTAAATAAATTTCGGTCCGTAAAATACACTTGACCCGGCCCATTCGATTTATTTAATTCAGCCTAGATTAAATTAAATCCGGCCCAATTGATTTACTATTTGCAGCCCAGTCTAAATAAATCACAGGCCCAGTAATCAATTTAATTTCAGCCCATTAACTGGTTAGACTTGGCCCTATTTATTTTCGAATCTGGCCCATTAACCCG
Source organism: Leonotis leonurus (assembly GCA_026898415.1). Classification (NCBI taxonomy): domain Eukaryota; kingdom Viridiplantae; phylum Streptophyta; class Magnoliopsida; order Lamiales; family Lamiaceae; genus Leonotis; species Leonotis leonurus. Next base: position 81,089 of record JAPKLX010000569.1, on the reverse strand, counting down.
GCCCATGACCCGGCCCAAGTTCTAGATTATTCTAATTTCCTTAGCCCTAATCTACTACAACACAATCTCACACCTTCCTCCCTTCCGCCTCACTTCTCTCGTCTCTGCCTCTGTAAATCTCTCTCTCGCTACCCATCACTGCACCGACGCCACCTCCCTTTCTCTATCACCGTCTCTCTCGCCGTGTCCAATCTCCTCAGCCCTCCCTTCTCCATCTCTCGCCGACGTTTCTCTCCAGCCCTCCATCTCTCTAATGCTTCTCTCCATCGCTTGGTTCTCTGCTCTCGACCTCTTCGCCATTCCTGGAGGTAATTTCTATCTAAATTCTAATTTCTCAATTTCTAGTTTTATTCTTAGTTATTTTTCTGAATCTTCCACAAAATTTCTCCATCCTACTTCTCACAGCTGCTTCTGAAGGAAGACTCACCGGAGCTCTATCTCCATCTAAGGTAAGATCTCTCTTCCTATCAATCTTTTCTAACTTTAATTCCATTTTAATTTCTGAAAATCTATACATCCCCAAATTTTAATTTGATGTTGGTTTGAAACCTTCCTAATACTTCTAGTTTCATTAATTTCAGTTTCTTCACAATTCTCGATCTCTCGGTTTCTCTCTCGCTCTCTTCTCACGCGGCCTTCCTCGGTCCCTGCCGTCGTTTCTTTGTTCTGAGCTGCCGAAGCTCACGGGGAAAACAATTGCTACATCTATCTCCGGCAACCTCCAGGTAAAACTTCATTCTATCTATTTCTAAATCTATTCTTCAAATTTTGATTAATTTCTGAACTTTAGTATTAAATTTTCAGTTTCAGATTTAAATAAATCACTAACTTCTGATCTCTCTATGCTTTCGACCAATTCATGTTCTCGCCGGAGTTCTTCTGGTGGAATACAGCAACAAGACTGCCGCTGAGTCTCTCCCGTAAGTTCTAAACCTTACTGCATGTTCTAATTTCCTTTAAGGGCTTCTGTTTGCCTCCTAGTTGGGTCTTTGAATTTTTAAGATAAGTGGTTCTGGAGATTGGTTGAGGTGTGAGGTAGTTCTATGTTTTATTTCTGAGACTTTATAGTACTTGAGTTGGTTTCTCATTCTGAAGATAGAAGTGTAGGTTATGTTCTGATTTTGATTTCAATATTGTACTAACGTATTGTTGTCTGATTCTAAAGGAGTATAAATGACTGAAGTTCTGTATCTGGGTTCTAAATATGAATTACATATTAGCATACGATTTATCTTCTGTTTTATAAATATAATTCTGTAAATATATGTCTATGTTCTGGAAATGAATATGCATGGGTTCTGTAATTAAAGTACAAGTATGTGACTGTGTTTCAATAACTTGTTCTTTATTGTATAGCTATCAAGAAGAATAGAACCTATATAAATTTTCAGTTTACTAAGTTGAAAGTTTTCTGACTCTTGAAGTTAGACATGTAGATAGATGCTTTTAAATTTTTTGTAAACTGAGTCTAAAGTGATGGCTTAAACTGAATACTAAGAAGAATGAAAACTGTAAGTTGGAGATTTTATTTACCTCAATACTCCTAGGAAGTTCTGATTTGGAATAACTTCTGGTGTGGATGAAGAACTCCTTGGGTGGAGAGAGACCTCTCCGTAAATGTGCTTAGTGTAAAATGAAACTGATTTCTAAGATTGAAAAGTGTTTCTCTATGAGCTTCTGTGTGTTATATAGAATGGTTAAGGTATGGGAAACGTTTTGTGTATGTAGGGCACTTGAGTGTTAAACCTTAAAGTCTCCTGCCTATACCTATTAACCAAGACAGTATCCCTCCTTTTACTTTGTTCTTGCAGGTGCAGGGGTGGATGGATGGATGGATGGATGGGGTAGGAAAGTGTAGGCTGCAGTTTTCTTTTTATAGACATCTCTGTATATGTACAGAGTTGCTTTTCCCCACATTTATTCAGAGTGTGAATGAGAGTTGTATTTGGCAGTTTTGCCTTCTTTTCTCTTGCCATCTTACTGTTCTCGTATATATATATATGTATATAGGTTTGCAGGCCTATTATATTACTATGTTGTGCAGGTTGGTATTACTTCCTTTTCTTCTTTTGATAATTACCTAGTTTACAAACTACAGGCCTATTATTTGCTATAATAAATGTATACTGCAGAATTTTTTTCCACATACTATATGGTACTTAAAGCAATTGCATGTAATATTATCAGTTTCGGTTATATTGCCTGCATCATACTGCTTTCTATATAAGAGATACTACATCTTAATTATATTTGGTATTTAAGATGCTATTGCATAATTGTATCCAAACTTTTATATGATATATATGTATATATATATCATTTATAATCATCTCCTTAAACCTTAATATTTTCTTCGTAGTTTGTTGAATTAATTTATCAATCATCTAATATAATAACTCACTAATATCTTCCATGAATCATCATTCTATCAATATCAAGAATATTCATCTTTCTATAGTATATAAAATATACTACTACTTTGTAATACATTTTCTTGGTGAATAATTAGTATTCCATTAAGGTATTAATATCCTTAAAACCTTAGTCTTGAATTGTATAAGTCTTTAATTACTATATCGAACTCAAATCAATTATGCAACGCAATAATTAATTGGTTTCATCTTCTGAATAATCTTATTCATTCAAACTCACGTAATATCTATTATTATTCCAATACTTATCATGTGCACGAATAATAGCTACTAATATCGATTAGCTAATCGATATATATTAAAACTTTTATAATGAAATTTTCTTATTCCGATTTTCAATACATGATAACTACTAGTAGAATAGCGGGATATTACACAAACCAACACTAAATCTAAACAAATCAGTTTTTTTAAAAACAAAAAAACTCTTAACTAAACTAAAGCTTCTTCCATTTTCACAAAGGGAAGCCAAGTTCAGATGCAAGATGTTAAGCTCCCAAACAAATCCAAAATCCAAATTTATTAGAACAAATCATTCAGAACAAATTAATCCAAAATGTAAACTCAATCAGAAACCAACCATATTTATTAGAACAAATCTAAAATTTAAAATAGGAGCATACAGAATTAAACTGAAAACCTAATTCTAAACTGGAAAGAAATAACAAGAGGAGGAGGAAGCTTAGCTTCTTCGATGAGGATGAGTTCGGTGAGTTCCCCAACTGGGAACAACCACAAAGGGAGAGATCGAGAGAGACCAAGAATTAGAAAAGATATAAGAGATATGAAAACTGAAATTTGAATAACCTATAAATCTAGAAATAGAATAGAGTAAAGATGAGAGTCTTACCTTGAAGTGGTCGGTGAGTTTTCGCCGCTTCAGACCTCGCCATCATCCAGAACATAGAGAACAGAACACCGGCGAGCTCCACGCTGTTAAAACGTCCAGCTGAGAACCGGGAGCAGCCGAGAAACGCCGCGGGAGAAAAACAGAGAGAGAGCTCGAGGAGAGGAGAGAAACGTCGGGAGAGGCAGAGAGGCAATAGCGAGAGAGGCGAGGGAGAGTAGTGTGTGTGTGTTCTGGGTAGGGTTAGAGTGAAGAAGTGTTGTGTGTTAGTCTAGGGTTAGGATAGTTTGAATGATAAACGAATGGGCTGGGAATAGAAATCAATTGGGCCAGAAATATTAAACAAACGGGCCAACCATTAAAATCTAATGGGCTGAATTACAAGCTGTAGATTGGGCTCGTTTTTAAGTAATTATTGGGCCTATTGAGTATATAGAATGGGCCTAGATTGGGTATTAGGAATGGATTAAGTTATCCCTTAATAATGGTTTAATAAAATTAATCTTTGGATTAAAGTTAGAAATAAAAGGGATTGGATATAAATAGTTAGGTTTAATCCAATAATTTAGATCTATTAAGTTATGAAATTAGTAGTAATATTTTAATGGTTATAGAAATCTTTAAGTACTCGAATATTAGTCGAGTGAAAAGATTAGAATAATTAATGGAATAATAGAATTATTATTTCATTTTTAGATGAAATAAATTATATACTCATGATGAGTATCTTTATCGTATTTGAGATTAAGGTTTAGCAAAAGGGAAAGCTCTAGACATCAAAGACTCAAGATCTTACTAGACGAGGAAGCAGTTCAGGTAGGCTTTCTGTTGGTCCCGAAAGAGCAAGGTTTGGTGTATGGGGGGGGAATACACCAAATACTAACTTTTCAGTTTTACTTGACAGTTTGTAAGAGAGTTCAAGCTATTCTTATACGAGAAATTGCTCGGCAGTGACTAAACAGATCGATATACAGATCAATAGCAGATTTAGTCCAAGCAGATTACTCTCTTGGTGAAAACACTTAGTTGGTAATAAGAGTGATCTTATTACTTTCTGAGTGTAGAGTGAGTGCGGAATAGTGGTGGATTAGTGTTTGCTCTAGTTTAGAAAACCTTAGAATATTAACCAGATCGATTAGAAGATTTATTGAGATGCAAATGGATGATAGTGCAGAGAGTAAAAGTAATAAGCAACAGAAATATAAAGAATGCAGGAATGTAAAGCACACAGTGTTTAACGTGGTTCGGGAAATCCCTACGTCCACGATCTGGTCAAAACTAGACCAGATTATCCACTACTAGGATACTCTGCTTCTTTATACTCGTGGAGAACGAGTCACAAGTACCAATCACAACTAGAGTGATACTTATGCACGAAATAAGGGTCGTGTCCCTTTACAACAGATTACCTCTACGTTACCACTAGAAAACTACTAGCTAGCAGGGTGATCTTCCTTCTCTCGACAAGACAGACTTGAATCGAGGTGGTTGGTGTGATGTAGAATCACAAGATGTTGAAGCTCTAAGTCTGGAATGCAGAGTGCTTGAAAATATAGCAACAGTATAGCTCGCGTTTCTTCTGTATTTCCAGATTGATGACTTCAACTATATAGGCATTGAATATTGAAATTCTAGCCGTTGTTGATTGGCGTGAAATAGATGGTATATTGCCAATCAATGGTTTCCATCATATCTGTTCTTGCCATATAGAAAAGGTTGACTCAATCTTTAAGTTATGGAAAGCAGATTGCTAACGGTCTCTTTCCTTATAAATGTATAACCGAAGATCTTCTTTCCAATCCCTGTTGGATGGACTTCGATCTTGACGTGGCAAGTGTATATGATGTGTAGGATGATGTCAGCTGATGGATTTATGACTGAATCGTTCTGCATCCTCGCTGTTGGTATCGATCTGGTCATCGATCTGGTTGCTGTCTGTTACAGTAGATCGATTCTTCTTTGGCATAGAACCTTGACTTCATCCTATTCTAAGTTGAGATTGACTTCTATAGGAATATTTCCTTTACATTTTAAGTCATCTCCTAATCTGTTCCTAAACAGAAGTCACCTTCTTTCTAGTGATCTGTTTTTACACGAGAACAGCTTATACACTATAAACTAACTAAGTGTGTTTCGAGATACCATCATCAACACTAAAACTTTTGGGTTCCCAACACTTTCTTTTACAAATAAAATCGCATGCGTTGTACCAAAGTATGATTTTCGTTTTAGAATGCTTTAGAATTTGAAATGTTATGAAGTATTGCATTGTCGAAAATATTTATATTTTGGTATGATGCGTATCTGTTGAACAATTAATCGATTTCGGGCCTTTAAAGATTTATATCTTTTAAGGTTAGTGTACACCAGAACTGTGAGTCATCTTAGCTGGTTGGCCGGTTCAGTGTTCGCGGAAAGTGGCCACTTTCCCGACACACAGAATTACAGATATGTTTGATTACTCCAGAACTTAGACTGGCCAGTCGGACTTTTAAGATCTACAAGAATTTTAGTGAACATAGGTTCTTTAGTGACAAAAATCCCTATGTAGCACTGTATTACGGCAATGACAAATATATTGTACGAATGTGATTTCGGCATGTGTTTACTGAGTACTTTCGTACTCAGCCCTGCATATATTTATAAATGTGCAGGTTAAGTCGTGATGACGAAGTGGAAGGCTCAGCGGTGGTTTTTGTCAAACTCTTAATGTTTTACTCTCGGTGATTTATATGTCGTCATACATGTAAATCTAGATATTGATCCAGTTTCCGCTGCCAGACTTCTGGTCAAATTCAAGAACTTATTAGCTATCTCTTTTGGCTTCAAGCTATGATTTCTTTTTATGTACTTGGGGTTTCGTGATACCAAACTCTATCGAAATCTTCATCTTTTGTGGTACGTTTCATGTTTCATCCAAGTATCAACGCTTACGTTCTTTTCATTATCTGTATTTTATTTTCGAGTCACGTTTTCCTCTATTTTACTTAGAGAAGTGAAATGGGGACGTGACATATACACTTAGAAACTCTTCCTAGATATACTTCTCTACATTTTCAAGACTCAGATTTCACAACCATCAAAACATTACGAAGTACCTTATCCTCCAAGAAGTCATTTCCATTTAGAACCTTATCCACCCTAAGAAGTCATCCCAGTCCTTTCCATTCAGAATTTTCAGAGACATTGAGGTAAACACACACCTCAAGTTTTCAGTTATGTATTTTTTAAGAATTGGTGAAGAGTTTAGAATGGAGCTAAGCATGCACATTTGATTCAGAAACTTAAAACATAGGTGTACTGAATTCAGAACGTAGATATAACTGTGTTAGGTGTGTGAGTGTACACGGTTCTATTCTAGTTTCATTCCTAAACATTTTGTCCAAGACTTTCTGTTATCTTAAAACTGTGTTGCTGGAATTATATAAGAGAACTGAAACTTGATCCATCTTCTTCTAGATTTAAAGAACAAGGAGGTAAGAATTAGAAGCATTTAAACTGTAAGTTCAGAGTTTGCAAGTTAAAGAACTTAGAAGACTGAGAAGCTTTTATATTCCATATTGCTAGAGAACAACTTGCAGATTTCAAAACCTAGATATATATATATATATATATATGCTTAGATCCTGATTTTAGAACTAGAACTTATAGTTTATCATTTTCAGTCTTTAGAACATAAGCAGTACTCATTTACCTCCATATATATGAAACCAACTCAAAAGTATTAAAACTCAGAATTTAAAGACAAAACCTACCTCACGCAGCAACCAAACTCCAAAACCTTTCCAACGTATGAATTAGAACAAGACCAGCAACCAAAGTGTTCCTCAGTTAGAATAAAAACAGAACGAAGTCAGTACTTGAATAAAACTATAAATAAATCAGAGTTGAGAACTCTGGATTAAACTGAAGCTTTGGTCATTTCACAACCCAGATTCAGAATGAACCACGGTATAGCCTAATGTTAACACAGAAACTTGAAGGAGTTTTTGATCATGCAGAACACGTAGAATCGAAAATCTAAAATACAGGAACACCAAAATTTGAACCCAAATTCGAATCACAGCCTTGTCAAAAATTCTAAAACCAGAATTTTGGACGGAGAAAAGAACATACATCTTATGAAACCAAAATTTTAAGAACAAAATTTAAAAGATTTTACCTGCAAAAGAAGAAGCCAAGGACAGCAACCTGGAGAACTCAGACGACCACCCCACCGTCCATTTACCCTGCTACAAATCGAGAGGGAGAGAGCAGAGACTAAGGAATTAAAAGAATTAAGTGGTTTAAAAACAATTTCAGAGGAAGAACCTATGCAGATTCACAAGGTAAAACTTCGAAAAATAGAAAGGGAGAATCGAAATTAGTAAGTGAAATCTAGGTTTTCAAAATAGAAAATTTAGATCTTATGAGCTAGAAAATTTGAGATAGAGAGAAGAGGGAAGGGATTACCTCATAGTTCAGAAGCGAGGAAGACAGACGATAGACTGAAATGAGGGAGAAATCGAGAGACCGAGAGACAAACGAGAAAGAGATGGAGCAGGGAGAGAAGGCGATGACTTGTAATATCCCGCTATTCTACTAGTAGTTATCATGTATTGAAAATCGGAATAAGAAAATTTCGTTATAAAAGTTTTAATATATATATCGATTAGCTAATCGATATTAGTAGCTATTATTCGTGCACATTATAATTATTGGAATAATAATAGATATTATGTGAGTTTGACTTAATAAGATTTTTTTCAGAAGATGAAACCAATTAATTATGGCGTCGCATAATTGGTTTTAATTCGATATAGAAATTTAAAAACTTACACAATTTAAGACTAAGGTTTTAAGAATATTGATACCTTAATGGGATACTAGGTATTCACTTAGAAAATGTATAACAACGTAGTAGTATGTTGTATACTATAGAGATGTATATTACTTGGCATTGATAAATGATAATGCATAAAAAGAATTATGGAAGTAGTCATATTAATTGGCTAACTAAAATTATTGCAAAGTGAGGATTTATACATAAAGAATTATTGTATACTAACGGTATGATAATTATATGTTTAAGTTGGTATAATAAGATGATAGTGCTAAATGCCATAAGAAAAGCTAATTGAACTACGGTCGGATTAGTGGATATCTTTGGCATGTATTCTTTATCATGGCTGTTGTATTATTATCAAAAGACAGTTTAGTTTATATGATGTGGAACTTCACATTTTATATTAGGTTCAAGATCTATACGTGAACTCAAATATATATTGCTACTTTCCATAATTTTGAGATTGGATGCCAGCCGATATATTTATATAAATACAAAACAGTAAGGCCAACATCTTCAACTTCTAAGTCCACTTTAGTTTGCAGATTTCATTCACATTCAAGAAAATCAAAGTTGGAAATAAAACTCTACCTTTAACAGATACATTTATATAACTATTACAGCTATACTACAACATAAGTGTGAAAGTAATAAATGAAAGGAGTGTTTTTTTTCAAAGGAAAGACCAATGCCTACACGTTTCCACCATCCATCCCTTCACCTGCAAGAACAAAGAGAGATGATTTATTGGTTAATAGCTATTCCCAAATCAGACCTTCAGCTGCTGTATTATAAAGAAAAATAGTAGCTATAGGCATAGATAGAAGACTTTGAAGGTAAATACTCAAGTGCCCTGCATACTCAAACGTTGCAAACACTTAAACCATTCTTTATAAACAACTAGAAGCTCCCTCATACCCAATTTAGAAATTCATTCTCACTCACACTTGGAGCATACTCGGAGAAGCTCTGCCCAAGCTTTCATTCCAACAAAGAAACATCCAAACCATTCAAATCCTAAGGTGTAAGGTATACAATTCATACTTTAAGCTTTACTTTTTAGAACTTAGTTCAAAACATTCTTCTAAACTAAGTTTCAGAAACTATAAAATTAAAGTTAGTGTAATTATATAATCTGCTTTCTTCACCATCTCTTTAGAACCTAAATATGTTTAGAAAGGAAGAACCTATCATGTTCAGTATGAAAACTTTCAAAAGCTTCTAAGTGTACCTAAATTCAAGGATTTAGCTAACTGTAAGCATAGAACCATGAGAAAGCATGTTAGCAAAACATTTTTACATATCCTTATACCTCAGAATTTTAATACATGACATGTAACCAGAATATAGATTAATGACTGTGTATAGAGTTTAGAAAGTGAGTTCAAACTGCAGAACATAGAAACTTCAATTATATTTTCAGAATTTCAGAACCTAAACATATTATTTCAGAACATAGAACCTACACCTATACTTATAGATTCAGAATATATATAAATATATATATATTGACTCCAGAACATAAACGTAACTTGGAAAACGAGTTCAGATTCCAGAATACCAGACCTATACAATTGTTTTCAGAAATTCAGAATACAGATATATATATATTTTATCAATCCAGAACAATTCCTGCACCATTTATAGACTTTAGAACATAGAGCTATACTTAATATTCAGATTCAGAACAAGACAAACACCAAAATATCTCCCTCAGTCAGAATAAGAACAAATCAGATAATATTACCTACTAAACCAAACCCTTGGAGCTTCAGAACCCTGGCTAAATCATTCTCCACCTAATCCTCAAAGTTCTCGGCCAAGACAGAAAAAAAAAAGAGAGAAATCAGATTTTGAAGCTCATATTTGAACTAGACTTCTACCAAAGAACACATACTAAAACAAAACCCCAACTCCATTTAGATTATTAAAGAACACATTTTTGGGAAGAAAAATTGAAGCATGCAGAATGTTAAACCCCAAATAAAAGCATTTCACTCTAAGATTATAAAGAATGATAACCGGAAGGTCTACCTAGAAGACGGCGGCGACCGGTGAGCTGCTGCATGTCCTCTGGGAGGAGGCACCGGCGAGATAGAGCTCGAGGACATAGAGAGAGAACGAGCGAGAGAGGACCGAGTGATAGAAGAACCGATTCGAATTGAAAGAAGGGAGAAAGAGATGAGTTGATTGTTTAATCTGAGTGTGTGTCGCGTATTCTAAGAGATAAACGAGAGAGAAGAAGATTCGAGAGAAGGGGGAAAACGACTACCATGGTTAGCCGCCGGCGATTCGCCTGAGAAGGGAGAGAGACCGGAGGGACCCAGAATCTAGTGAGTGAGGGGGAGTGAAAGGTTAGGGAAAGGCAGAAATGGGGGTGCCGATTTGGTTGGGGAATTGGGATTTAGATTTAGGTTTTTAAGTTTTTAAGTTAAGTTTAACTTAATTGGGAGTTAATGGGTTACTCTATTGGGCCATAGTAAAAATTAGACATGGGCGTACCAATTTATTTAGTTATGGGGCCATGGGAGTCACTTTATAGAATGGGCCGGGTAAATTGAATCGAGTGGGCCAAGCCCAGTAGACGAAGCCTAAAATTATTTCACTAAAGTGTGGAATTAATTCAGTTGGACCAACAATTTAAGATAAATTAAATGGGCCGGGTCAAGTGTATCTTACGGGCCGAAATTTATTTAACAGTGGGCTGAAAAATATGATGATGAACTGGGCTTGGATTTAAAATGTAATGGGCCTAATTAATTATGTAGAATGGGCCCAGATTAAGTAATTGGAATGGACTTAGATTAATCTCTTAAGAATGGATTAAAATTTATCTTTGGATAAAGTTAGAAATTAAATGGATTGGATATTAATAGTTAGATTAAATCCAATAATTAGATGTCACGCCCCGACCTCCGCCCTTCCCGGCAGAGTCCGGGAGCGCGACTAATAGATTGAATAATTGAAGAGTAAGGTGGAACACTGATTATACTGAAAGACTTGACTGAATTGAACGATCATTTGATAACTGAGTGCCATTCAACTGGAGTTTTAATTTACACAATCGGCAACTTCGCCAAACAAAACTGATTGAAACTCACGCAGCGGAATAAGGATCGACTGAAGTCTACGTGTATGAAGACACGTAGACACCCAAGACTTTATATAAAGACCGACAAGCCCATCATAGCATCTCCCGTCATCACGTCTCAACCTGCACATTTATAAATACATGCAGGGCTGAGTACAAACGTACTCAGTAGACACATGCCAAAACCACATACATACAATATATTTGTCAATGCCGTAAAAGTGAGACATAGGGATTTTGTATTTAAAAGCACCTACGTTCACTAAATTCATTTGTGAAAGATCCTACTGTTTGACATCGATGTCTAATTTTCTTTAGTATACTGGCCATATCTATAATTTGATTGTACTGATAATTTATGGTACCGAGAAGGTGGCCACCTTCTACGGACACCGAACCGGCCAACCCGATCGATGACTCACGGTCCACTGAACCGGCCAACCCGATAGATGACTCCCGGTTTACTGTAACCGGCCAACCCGATAGATGACTCACGGTTATATGTGCACAATTAGTTCTATTACAATTCTTCGGATCCTTAAACAAGGAATCCAGGATCCTTACACCAGGTACCCTTAATCAGATAGGCATTTATACAAAACATAAATCATTTCGGCAAGACAACACTTTGAAACATAATTTTCTCAATTTGAGATCATTTTGAAAGCAACATAAATAGTATACAGGCACACATAATTTTATAGAGTTATAAAAGCCTACTTGGCTCGCTTCCTCTTCTTGATCTCGGACTCTTACTCCCGTATTTAACCTTTAATTGAATTACGGAGTGAGATACTCGAATTGAGTATATAAACTATTGTTTTCTATTTTTCGAAAGGAAATGACATCCTTATTATTTCAAGAGTTGTTCTCAAGTCTTAACTCGACTAATATTTGAGTGCTTAAATCTAGAGGTGTCGTTACTCTCTTAATCAAGCTATGGTTTAACTAAATTCTCATACATTTCACCCAAGCCAATAAATGTTGGGTATAATTCATAAGGGAACTCCACTTGATATATTATCATTCAAAAATTTATTTTAATCTTATAGGTTAGTATTAACCTTGATTAATACACCTTAGTTATGATCTTAATTTAATCAACTATTATGATTAAATTCTAGCTTAATAAATAAATTCTCTAAGTCCAATAATAATATTCTACACTTGGACCTAGTCCCAATTAATTAGATCTTGATCCAATTAAATTAATAGCTCTTAGCCCAACTAAATAAAATTCAACCCATTAATATTGATTAAGAGTTTGGCCCATAAGATTACTAGATTTCGGCCCAGTCATTAATACCTTCGACCCAGACATTTAACTATAGCTTGGCCCAATCCTTTAGTAAATCTCGGCCCATGACCCGGCCCAACTCCTAACACATGTTCTGGAGGCTTCTAAATTCTCTAACCCTACAAACACAACACACACACTCCTTTCTCCCTTCTACTTCTGCCGTTCTTCCCTTCTCATCGTTCCCTCTCTTTCGACGCCCGCTTCGCCCCTTCTCCATCTCGACGTCGCCATCATCTACTCCTCCCCCGTCTCGATCGTTCTCCTTCCAGTGACATAACTCGGTCCCTACCGCTTCTGTTCTTACACATTCGAATGCTCAGCGGCAAGAAGCAGCTCCTGCCCGAGGCCCTCGCCGGAGATTCATCTCCACAGGTAAAAATCTCATCTTTCCTCTATTTCCTTCTAGAGTTTTAGCTTCTAATTTAAATTTCTCAACACCTTCATTACTTCTCTCCATCGGTCCTCTTTATCTAATACCCACAACACATTTGTTCTTTTATCTCTTCCTCACCATCTCTTTCACTCTTTGTTCGATTCTTCCTGGCGTTGGACTCCCCGCGCTCTTCCTGGTGTCGAGAGCGGCGGCCAGCAGTAAATTCTGCCGTCGTGTGCCTTCTGTAGCAACCCCTGGGCCCCGTATCGCCGTCTCTGCCGCGCCACGGCATCACCATCTCCTCCCTCGGCAGCCCCTTTACCTTAGGTAAACTCCTCTCCCTTCCTCTACAAATTTCAGGTTGCATGTTCTAGTTTTTCATAATTTTTGACTAGTCCTATTACTGAAGCTCCTTGATTTATTGTTGGATTTGGGTTTGAAAATGAGTTCTTGGGCAAAAGCCCTATATTTTTTTTTATAGATGTTCAGAACCCGTTCTTTACAAAAAAAATTTGAACATTAATTTCAGTTTGTCTAAGTCTCAAGTGTTTAGATTTCTAGATAGAATCAGATTGGCTAAGAGTCCTTAGCTAAACCTTAGTATTTCTCTTATGTACTCCCTCTGTTTTTCTCGATTTTTGGCTGAGAAGGGTTCTGGATTTTTGAAGCTTTGGCAAGGGATTATAGGTATAATATTCTGAGTTGAAACCACTTCCTTTAAAATTTAAACTTGAGCATAAATCTTAATGTTTTATTCTAAATCAGTCTAGATTTGGATTAAGGTTCTGACCTTGGCTTAACACCTTCCTTAAAATTTTTGTTTGTTGTTCTTCTCTCATTCTCATGACTATTTGTCTATTTTCGAATCTGATTGAGGGAATGGCTCTGGTTCAGAGGAGGATGGCTACGGCCCCTGGCTGGGGAGTGGTTCCAGGTTCGAATTTGGCCAGGGTGGGTTAAGGTAACAGTTCTGGTGTGAAATCTGATTTTTTTTTTCCTATGCATGCTTTAATTCTTTAGTATCTTGGTGTTGTTGGGTGAGAATTTTAAGCTTATTCCATTTATAGAATATGGTTCCTGCTATCCATCTAATAACCCATAACTAATGTGTGATCTGATATATGTTTCTGAATTCTGCATATGTTGGTTTGAACATGTTTCTTAAGTCTTATGTTCCTGTAATGCATGGTTCTGATTTATGCTTTATGTATAAATCTAAGTTTATGTTTTAAACTATCGATCTGGAATGTGACTCGATTCTAATATATAGGATGAGTTCTAAATGTGGTTTGTGAATCCTATATGAAGAGATTCTAGTTCAAGGTTTCTATCTGAACTGTGTCTCTTAGGATTCTACTTAGAAGCTTTAATAAAAATTTACAAATGAAATCTGATGTGCTAGTTGGTTTACTTCTACACATACTTGAGTTCTAAATTGAAGGTTGAGGGAAGAGTTTATTATTACTCAAATTTCACTTTTATAGTTTCCTAAACATAGTTTAAAATATAGAAGAATGCCTTGAACTGATGCTAAAAGGACAAAACTTAAAGTATGAAATGAGTATACCTCAATGTTTTCTTCTGTTTTGAACTTGATGTGAACTTCCTAATGGAGGTATATTTGGGCAGAGTTTCCCCTTGAATCTGTTCTCTCCAAATTTTCTATGCTAAGGAGGTTGGTATTTATAGTGTAAGATCTGGTTGGAGAGGGAGGAGGGGGGGGGGGGGGGGGGGGGGGTCTGGGGGTCTAAATATAAATTAATATTTTATTTCATCACTACTCCTTAACTCTTTTTTTTTTTTTTTTTTGCAGGGATGACATCAGATTCCTGCAAGTGTTAGAAGATGGAGAAAATTGTCTCCTTCCAGTCAAGTCACTGTCCAACCAAATTTGTCCTCTTTCCTTTTGTTTTTCTTCTATAAGCATATAAGTATGATGGTTGGATGAAAAATGTCCTTAGTCTCCTGCACACCTATCTCTACTTCTCTTATATAAAACTGAGAGGTGAAAGATGTTGGGTGATAAAGAGTTCTAGGGCAGCCCCTTACCCTCTTTATATAGTTTTGTTGCTATTGTTTTGTAGGGGATGGAGGGAGTATGGGTGGAAGACTTCTCTTACCTCACTCAACCGTGTTACAGTCTCCTTACACTGTTTTCTTTCCTTCTCTGCAGCAGCATGGCTGCTTTAGATTTTTTTCTTACACAGACACTACAGCAGACCTATAGGTTGATCTATAGATTTTACTTACAGCCATGTGGCTATGTTATTACTTTTAGATTTTTATTTTGCTTTCTGACTTGCAGCCATACTGCCTTATCACTTTCTTGACACTTATAGCTAGTTTTCTTTCTTTCCTTATTTCACATGCTGCTGCCAGCTAGCTTTAGACTTAGTTATTTCATATAGCTTTGGTATTAGCCAACTATGTACCAATGTATACTCAAGTGTTTTACTTTCTTAGCTTTCCTTACTTTCTTTAATAAATATCTTTGCATGTATGTACTTTCCATACTTGAGTGTTATCTCCTTATTCTTTCCACCATATCAAGTTGGCAAGTATTAATATATATATATATATATATATATATGCATACCATACGTGTAGTTCTAGTATTTTGCACATGAAAAAGTTCAATCATATATATACATACGTAAGGTTCATGTGCAGGTCTTAGTATATATATATATATGTAACCTATGTGTATTCCTATCTTGCAAGATAAATTTCCAAACAATATATATATTGTACTTACACGTATAGTACTTTATATATATATATATATATATATATATATATATAAAATTTTAACTACACCATTTATATTGTATGCATCTATGCATATCATTTTTTTTTATAGTTCTTATCACATAACACTTATACTTACACTTAAGTATTTCCAAAAATAATTACCATTTCTTAATAATTACCATTTCTTAATCTATTAATCAAGAAATCTTTAATTTACTAATTATCTTAAACCAAAACTCCTCTTCAACTATATTAACTCTCATTAATAAACATAAATATTCAATATATATATTAATAATCGCGTTCGAATATTGTTCACTTCGATAATTAAAAGACGGGGTATTACATTAGATCAACTAAGTTATGAAATATTAAATTCTTAAATAGTATTAGTTAAATTAATACTATCCAATAGAGACTAAATTAACATTCTAGTTCGGAATTTAATTATTTCAAGTAAATTGTCTTGGATAATTATAGTACCCATCATTAAAATAATTGGGTAAAGCAAATGAAGTATTAAGGATTTAATAAATTAAAGATTGATTTAAAATCCTACGAAAATAATTATAGAAATCTTTAAGTACTCGAATATTAGTCGAAGAAAAAAAAAAGAGGTTAGAATAATAGATGAAATAATAGAATATTATTTCATTTTAATTAGATGAAATAAATTATATACTCACAAGGAGTATCTTCCTCTTAATTACGATTAAGGTTACGGAAGAAGGAAATACTAAAAGAGAAAGAATTCAGATCCTATCAAAGGAAGCGATTCAGGTAGGCTTTCTTATACTAAAAGAAAATATGCGTGTTTATCCGCATTTATGTTATTTCTGTTCAAATAGCTTTTGAATTGAAATTGTTATTTCAAGTATTGTCTTGCCATAAATGTTTTATGTTTTGTATGATACATATCTGCTATGATTATGAAATCGAATTCGGGTTCCAGTGGGTAAGCATCCCCACTCGAACTAGTGTACACAAGGACCGTGAGTCATCTTAGCGGGTTGGCCGGTCAAGGTGTCCGTGGAAGGTGGCCACCTTCCCGGCACACGGAAATTATAGATATGATTGATTACTAAAGAACTTAGACTGGCCAGTTAAACTTTTAGATCCCACAAAAGAATTTAGTGAACATAGGTTTCTTTCAGACAAAATCCCTATG
This sequence comes from Leonotis leonurus, assembly GCA_026898415.1. NCBI lineage: Eukaryota > Viridiplantae > Streptophyta > Magnoliopsida > Lamiales > Lamiaceae > Leonotis > Leonotis leonurus. The sequence continues at coordinate 64,302 of JAPKLX010000569.1, read as the reverse complement.
TTCACTGTGATATGGCAATGACAATTATATATATGTATGAATGCGATTTCGGCATGTGCCTACTGAGTACTTTTGTACTCAGCCCTGCATGTATTTATAAATGTGCAGGTTGAGCTGTGATGTCAAGGAGGAGTGCTCAGCGATGGTTTTGTCGAACTCAATTAGCGTTAACTCTTGGGAGTTTACATGTCTTCATACATGTAGACTTAGAAAATGATCCAGTTTCCGCTGCAAACACTCTTTTCAGTATTTAGTACTTCTAGACGTTTTGTTTCGTGCACGAAACCTTATTCATTGAAGTACTTATCATGTATTCACCTTCGAGCTATTACCTATTATTCTTATTCATTTCTACATTCTATTCCCGAGTCACAATTATACCCATCGTTACTACAGTTAGTGAAGGTGGGTCGTGACATGACTGCTGCTGCATTTCATCCTCGAGGGAGTTCCAGCGAGAGAAGGATGAAGAGGAATTGGTGTCGGTGCTTGAGAGGAAGACAGGAACGAGAGGCGAGGAAGAAGAAGAGAAGTAGTGTGATTATACTAGGGTTTAAATTGAATGGGCTGTAGAAATTAATCAAATGGGCTGAAGTAATTGATCGATTGGGCCAACAATTAATTCGTAAATGGGCTGAATTATATGTTGATGGATTGGGCTCGATTTTTTAAATAAGTAATGGGCTTATTAATTTAGAAATGGGTATTAATAATGGATTAAGTTATCCCTTAATTATGGTTTGATAAAATTCATCTTTAGATTTAATTAGTAAGTAGAGAGATTTGATATAAATAGTTAGATTTAATCCAATAATTGAGATCTATTAAGTTATGAAAGTAGTAGTAATATTTAATTGGTTATAAGAATCTTTAAGCACTCGAATTTTAGTCGAGTGAAAAGATTAGAAACATTAATGGAATAATAGAATTATTATTTCATTTTTAGATGAAATAAATTATATACTCACGATGAGTATTTTCTTCTTAATTACGATTAAGGTTCGGCGAAAGGAAATTCCAGTCGTTCTGCATCAGATTTTCGTTAGACGAAGAAGCAATTCAGGTAGGCTTTCTTTTACAAATAAAATCGCATGCGTTGTACCAAAGTATGATTTTCGCTTTAGAATGCTAGAATTTAAAATGTTATGAAGTATTGCATTGTCGAAAATATTTATATTTTGGTATGATGCGCATCTGTTGAACAATTAATCGATTTCGAGCTTTTAAAGATGTTTATCTTTTAAGGCTAGTGTACACCAGAACTGTGAGTCATCTTAGCGGGTTGGCCGGTTTAGTGTTCGCGGAAAGTGGCCACTTTCCCGACACACAGAATTACAGATATGTATGATTACTCCAGAACTTAGACTGCGCAGTCGAACTTTTAAGATCACAAGAATTTTAGTGAACATAGGTTCTTTAGTGACAAAATCCCTATGTTGCACTGTTTACGGCAATGGCAAATATATCAGTACGAATGTGATTTCAGCATGTGTTTACTGAGTACTTTCGTACTCAGTCCTGCATATATTTATAAATGTGCAGGTTAAGTCGTGATGACGAAGTGGAAGGCTCGGCGGCGGTTTTGTCAAACTCTTATGTTTTTACTCTCGGTGATTTATATGTCGTCATACATGTAAATCTAGATATTGATCCAGTTTCCGCTGCCAGACTTTGTTTTAGATCCAAGAACTTATTATCTATCTATTTTGCCTTCGAACTATGTATTTCAAACCTGTGCTCGTTTTTTTTTCATAATTCAAGATGTTGTTTTAATGAGGTGTTTTCCCGAATCTCATCCAAGTAAACGCTTTCGTTTCGTTTCATTACCCGCATTTTTATTTCGAGTCACATTTTCCTCGATTTCACTTAGAGAAGTGAAATGGGGTCGTGACATAGATCTTCATTGAGATGCCATTAACAATTAATAGATCATGAAGTCACGCCTAAAATAAATATGAAATTCTAATTTAATAATGTACGCATATATATACACAACACACACCACACGTTTAGTTATAAAATTTATCTCTAATTACACATGCACACACTCACACGTCAATACTAGAAATTCGCTCATAGATAACGGCGAAATGCCGTTATCTATACGTGCAAAAATGTGTTAAATATACTGCTGTAATCTATGTGCACACGCTCATAGATAACGCTCGGCACCGTTATCTATTCTGTACATAGATAACGCTCGGCACCGTTATCTATTTGTTAGCGTAATCTATTTAAAGGTATATATATCGGTTATAGGCGTTATGTAATGTATTTTGTACGCTTTGTATTGTTAGTTTAGAAAGCGCTTCTTAATCATATAGATAACAGTTGTTTGCCGTTATAAAATGCTTGTAAAATATATTATGTATTATTTCTTTAGATTACACTTTTGGTCACTTAGATAAGGATTTTGTATCGTTATCTTAAATATTCAAATTTCTTTTGTCATCCAATTTATATTTAAAAAATATCAATTAATAATATAACGAAAGACACCAAATAATATCATATTAAACCTGCTTAAAATATTTACTACCATGCAAATATTCAACAAAAGTATGTACAAACCAAATATATCAAATGTGCTTGAAACAAAAGAATACTTGTTTTATAAGTCATAGTTTGTCTTCACATTGCACCTAAATATATGCCAAAATATCTTCCAACACTAATATCATCCATGAAACTCATAAAAAAAGTTCTTCATCGTATTGTACCTGAAAAGTAATATGAATGCAATTAAATAATAATCAATAAACACAAAGATTAAAATTTTAGAAACAACTACTCCACACACAAATACACAAAATATGAGAGCATCAAAGGCATAACATGACTTTCCAGATAATTAATCTCTAGGATTAAGTTGGAAGTTCACCATACCTCGAGGGAATCAAGATCATTCAGAGAATCAACGATTAAATCTGCTACTACAACTGATAAGGAATTGTTGATTAACTTTTCCAGCCGCGAGTTTATGGATCCTGGCGAAGCAAACATAGACAATCAAATAAGTAAAACACAAGTGCACCATCATCACACATTAAAAAATGAAATTTGCTAGATTTATAGATGAAAAACAGGGTAGTATTATAAGTTATGCCTCAACTAACCTATATCAGGAGCTGCATCATAGTAACCCCTTCATAAGTTGACCTCTCATTGCATTACAAATTTCCTTTTCATCTTCAACAGCTCCATCAGTAATGAGAAAAACTATGGAAAGTGTACAACCAGATTTTGAGAACATGTTCATTACCTAACAGAAGCACGAATATTGAGACTTAAAGCATTTTCATAATATTAATGCAGTAAATGTCAAGCTAGACACAGGACTTGAGGGAATTAAGTTCTGCAAAACTTTAACTAGACCCAACTCCATTATCAAGTCTGAAAAGTAATCAATTATATGTAGCAAATGGGGAACATAAAAAGGGGGAAATCATTTAATTAGTAAACCATTTTATCAAATACAAATACGCAAACATACAGAAGCAATGAGTAAAACATCAAAAGAAATAAAAGACAGCTATAACTCCACTATGCATAAACAAAATATACAAAAACTACAAAGGCAATTACATACCTGCTTGGCCTTGTAGCCGAGGCGTCGAGCCTTGTCGGGGCGCGTAGGCCTCGTGACACGTACAACAGCAGGAAGCTGTCGGTACTCCTAGCATCTAACCCTAAGAAGGAATCGCATCACATCGGATTGTTCTTCTTCCATAGCTCCGACACATAAGTGTAAGCACCTGCAAATCGGAACATAACAGGTCATCATCTGGGCGAATCATAAATGGCATTATCCATCGTTGGGAAGGAGATAGAGGAGGCGGGGAACCGTACTCACCCATGATTGTAGCCGCTGCACTATCAGAATTTGGTGGCGGAGCAAGGTTAAATGGTTTAAATTAGGTAATATATAACTTTAAATAAATAACTTGTGATGCAGAAACAGAGATGTGGCTTCACTTATGCACATTATTGAATTATGGTTTAAATTAGCAATACCAAGCAACGGTGTGTATATGGGTTATTCGCATCCAATCGTACCAGATGCTTAACTGCCTGCAAAAAGATAGAACAATCGATTTGGATGGATGGGGAACAAAGCACGAGCAGTAGAGGAAAATGACTTCAATAAAGTTAAGTTGCATAAGAATTTACTTGTAATGCAAGTAAGATTTTCTGCTTTCTCATATTAACTTCAAAAGAAAGCAAATGAGTCTCTAAGGAATCAGAAGAGTGCTTCTGTAGAAGTTTCAAGTACTTTGTAGCTTCCACCAAAGGATCTTCAACCTGTAAGTGTTACATTCTTACTAAGTTTATATTCTGTCTGGGAGTAATTGGAAGACAATTTCAATAAGATTTGACTAAAACCTAAATGGAGTACAAGGAGAATCCCCGATAAAGGGGATTGGAATACAATCATAAAACCAGATAAACCAATGTAGATGTAACAAGTACCTGCAGTAACTTCTCTCCAAGTATTGATGGAAAATGACATGATTATAACCTCTTTACAAGTTTAGATAAGAGAGAAGAAGAATCTTACTTCTTCAACTGGGGTCTCTTGATGTGTAGCAGAAATTGAAACTTTAAACTCCTATACAAACACAACATTATCTATAAGTTGTAATGGTTAACAACAAGCATAAAAAAGGACTAATGGAACTCGTAGGACCTCTCCCTGGGATTCAACCTCGTCGACAGACGTCTGGACAGATAGGTGAGCACAAGACTGATGTGTTATAATGCCAGGGTCTAATGATAAGATACTGCAACCAAAATATAAGATATAAGAAATCCAAACACACACAAAATTCAAATTTTTGTTACATCTCAAGTGGAAATATGCAACCAAAATATAAGATATAAGAAATACTTTATAGCACATAAGCAACTTACCAGCACAGACCGATTAACACCATGATGATTTCTATGTTCATTACCATGTCCAACAAAGATGAAACAACTGCATACGTTTAAAAGGTAAATTAAGAAATAGCATTACTGATATGGAAAGCAAATACTGTACAATCATCTATAGTTACTACATTATGTAGAGATATCTCATGAGACATGCTGAACTGAAGAAGATGCAGTTTTGTCATTTAAAGGTCACTGATTTGTTATTACAACCCAAAATCCAATTAAGCTATCACTTAGTTTTTCACACATTTTCAAATAACTTGAATTACAGAAGTCCAAGAATCAAAATAGGACCTCCGCGAACCACATAAACGTAAACAGCCCAGATGAAAAAAATGCTGAAGAAAACAAAAGCTGGCGGAGAAGCCTTCACTCCAGCAACCCTCTTGCACAATCTCACCAACCCCATCACTACCAGGTGCAATACAGCTGCAATCAAAATACAAAGGATCACAAATATTAAAATCATTCCTATAAAACCTTAGAAGATGTAAACTCGATGCCCGTACATAAAAAAAAAAGAACTAACCAACCGGTAAAAACAAATTATAACCGGAGAAAGGAAGAAGATAGAGAAATGACGAAGTGGGGATGAAGAGAGGGAGCAAAGAAAGAGAGAATTGCGTTAAAATAACTGATATAATTTTCCAGATTTTAATACAGCAATAGCATTTGATTCTTCCTTAACTTCTGCTTCTTGCATAATGCAACCATTTTAGTGCACAACTATCTAAATTAATTATAAAGAAGTTGCGATAGAAAAGTTCGCTTACTTTCTTAGCTCAGGCTTCAGCTTTCCTCTACTTTTGCCTCAATTCCTTTTTCTGAGGAGCCATCTTTGATGTCTCTTCATCTTCGTCTTACGAAACTTTCCCCCAGCTCCACCTCCTCCGCCGCCGCTGCCGCCGCCTCCGTAAGAAGAAGCCGCGGTAGTGGTGGCTCCGCCGTCTTCCGCTGACGCCATTCGATTTCAAAAAAAAAGTTCCCAAAAATGAAGAGGGAGTAGTCGAATTATTAGGGTTTTAATTTGGCATGGAAAAAGAAGGGTGAGAATAACATAAGTTACACTAATATAGATTACGATTTATTAAAATCCGTTATCATTAACATAAGTTACACTAATATAGATAACACTAACTGTTATCTATTTGAAAAATACGCTCATAGATAACGGTATATTAAAAATACCGTTATCTATGCGGTGTTATCTATTTATAAATTTCTTGTAGTGCGTGTATATATATATATATATAAACACAATTACATACACGCACACATAATCACATACATGCACACGTACGTATATATATTATATATATAATAATAATATTAAATACAAAGATCATACAAAAAATTAGGGATGCAATTTTTTTCTTTTGTACTATAAAAAATTTGAAAGATATAATAATGAAAGTAGGCGGAGGAGAACGGTGAATTTATGTGGTGGGAGAAAAATGCTAGTTTGAAAGATATATACAAGATTATGAGTAATTAGGGTTTGAATTAAATCATAATAAAATAATATATAAATCTCCTTACAAATATAACAATTCTAATTAAAAAATATATTTTTAAATTTTAAATTAGTCATATGAATTCAAAATCCATAAAATTAAATATATATATATATATATATATATAGTTCTTAAAATTTTTGAATCATTACAATCTACCTACTAAAAAAAATTTCATCCTAAAAAATATAGCATACATAGAAAAATAAGTCTAAAATAAAACATTGAAAAAATAAAAGAATACGATGAATAATCAAAATGATTTTTTTTTTTTAAAATAACACACATAATATCACATAACAAGTATCACATTATTACATATAAACATATAAAATAACAATATCATAAATAAATAAATAATATACACAATAAATATAAATATAAGTATATATATAAACACTAGCGCACACAACACATATGCATACTTATATATATGATGTAGATCATATAGAAAGTGATTTTTCAGTGGGAAATATGAAATAATCTTGACCGTCCATAATTTAGATCCTATGGCACACAATTAACTGCTTAATTTTGAATTTTAAATGAATAAAATATTATATAATTATGATTAAAAGGATATTTATGTAATTGTACCATGATAGAGAAAATCATATCTTCCTATTTTTTCTCCTCACCTCACGCGTCTCTCCTATATCTTCCTATATGATCTATTACCTCACACATCCTCTCTCTTCTCTCCTCTCTCCTCTCTCTCTTCTCTTCTCTTTCATTTTTTTTTTCAATCGGTGAGGATGTCGATGACCATGACGATGATGCGGAAGAGCGGAAGCGCACGGAAGAGGGCGGCTCGGTGAGGATAGAGATGGCCTGTGGGGTGGGACAGAAGAGTAGCGGAAGCGCCGCCTCTGCCGCTTCACCTTCGGCTTTGCGGCGGTTGTCTTGCGGATGCGCTTCTCCATGATGTGGCCGTGGTCCGGCGGCGGCATGTGGAAAACATTGTCGCGGGAGATTTGAACGACATAGGTTTCGAGGGGGGAGCGGCCAGGTGGGGGCAGCGGCGACTTCGCATCTTTCACAAAAACGATTATTGCAAAATTGATTTTTGGTTGCATTCTTTACGTTGCACCACATATACACGTGGATTGCATTGTCACATGCCCGTAAATTGCAATGTTATTTCATCTTTGAACCGTTTAATAATATTATATTGCACCACATATACGTGTAAATTGCATTGACATATACATGTAATTTGCATTGTCATTCAGTCACATCCAATTTATAATTTGTACAGACTGTAATGCATCAATAAATATAACATAATGCATCAGACATTTTATTGGAATGAAAATAGCGTAAATCGGTATTGTATGCAGTGGAATAGTTTCCGATTGCATTTCCCAATAAAAAAGTCTCATAATTCGAAAATTAAGGTGATTTTTTCAAATATTTTTAGAAGATTATGTTATTCATAAATTTCTCCAATTACTAAAAATTTAATTGTAGTACAATATATATATGTACAATGAAAATTGTGTAACTATAAGTACAAAACCACATATATATAATGCAAATTATGTGACTATACAATGCAATAATAAATAAACGGTGGTTTTCATTTTCCTTATTGCAGTTGCGTAATTTATGGGATACATATCAATTTAAATATCCACCAAAACCGCCTACAATGCAACCTGAAATTCAAAAATTAAGGAGATAATTAAGGAATCAATTATAGTCATTAGATCAATTCAAATAGACGCTTCAGATGAATTCCTATTTCCTACCATTTACCTTCTTTTTACCTGAAACCACCCATATCCACCCCCTTTTATATATATATAAATTAAGCACACTAACACCCACACACACATATACCTGAAACCACCCCCCTGATATATATATAAATTAAGCACACTAACACCCACACACCCACACACACACACACACACACACACACATATATATATAATCACGTATACATACTGCACACACACACACACATATATATATATATAATCACGTATACATACTGCACACACACACACACATATATATATACATACTACCTTCTTGTCATTAATTATTTCTCGCATTTAAAATTTACTCAATCCATTAATTAATTGAGTTTGCTGACAACTCACAATTAATTAGTATATTTATTCGTGAGTGATTTGATTCAGACCTTAATTATTGCATATGGAATAAATTCCAACCGACCGGGTTTCTTATGCAATAAACCTTTCCGAACGCCTCACGCAGATTTAATCAATTCGTATTAATCGAGAAGCGATTCTGTACGACTGAAAATCAAGCACTTCTAGCTAAGTCAATCACTACTGCCCAAGATATCACTGTTTAGGGTTACGAAAAATCCGCAAGCGTAGATGAGTCAAAGCAGCGTATAATCAACCGCATATACTAATGTAATCGTCACAAATTGGGAAATAAACTAATTTTTGAGACCTCATTCTAAGAAACAACACATAGAACTTATCTCACTATGAAACATCTCAATATGTGTACGCAAAGCATGTGCATCAGCTTATACATACCGATATCATTATGCGGGCTAAGGTTAGCTCTCGCATCAAATAATACCCAACCTTTACCGACTAGACTATCCAAATCTATCTAGACTGTGACTTTATACTGCAAAGGATCGGACTGTGTTACCTTCTGTGATCATCGATCCACCACACAGTCTACAATTACAGTAAATGGACTTGTTTGCAATTAAATATATAAAATAATAAGTAACAAACCAATGATAGAAATATTTATTCTCATTTTAATGGAACTGAAAATATGTTCGATACATCGTCTAAGCATGAAGCATGCTTTGATGTATACAAACCCTAACAGGTGGGAGAGAACGATTGAGGATGTGAAAAATAAATGAGAGTTTGATATATATATATATATATATGTATATAGGAGTAGTGGATGGCTAAGGTCCTACAACAAAACTAACTAATTATGACATTAAAATTGTGTCGCTAACAACTATTTTAATGTCACAAAAGTTAATTTGAGACACCTTGTATGTCACACTTGATTGTGTCACTAAAGGTTGTGTAGTAAATTTTACGACAATTAACTTAATTTGTGTCATTATATTTTGACATTTTATGCAACACTTGATTAATTGTCGTCTATAAATCACGACATATGATGTGTCATTAGCTTTAGTGATGCATAGTATCTTACGACGCTATATGCATCATTAGTTATAGTGACACATGTAAGTTTTCACCACAATATGCTTCATTAGTAAAAGAACGTCACATTAATTTACAACACATTACGTGCTATTAATATTTGTGTTGCATGTTATATTACGATAATTTCTGCTTCATTAATTGTGAGTGTCTCACGTGACTTTATGACATATTATGCGTCATCAATTTTCTTGTTGCATGTTAGATTATGACATATTTGGTGTTATTAATTTGTGTGTTGCATCTTAAATTGTGACACATTATGCCTCAGAAATTGAAATGATGCATAATTATATACGACACTAACTTAATGTCAAACATGTTAAATTCATGACATTTTATACGACACTTTAGAATATGTTGTTAAAACTTGTGTAGTATCTTTACGATATTTTTTTATGACTCAACATGTACAACACTTTGTTCGACACATTAAAATATATCATTTTATTTTGCAACACTAAATTGTAACATTATAAATTATGCGACATAAGTTTTTGCAGCACATTCAATGATATATTTAATATATCAAATGATTTTACAACATAGATCATTAGTCATATAAAAGTACATATTTTTTGTCACATAATTTATGACACTTCTTGCATCATTAAACTATTATCACAAATTTTTTTCTTCATATGTAAAACGCAATTTAAATAATTAATTTTATGTTGTATTTTTAATAAAGCACACATTAGTTTAAACTAATGCTACCACAATATAATAAGATATTCATAATATTATCCAAAATAAAAAGATATTTGTTATATAACACAAATTAAGAAAAACAAACATTTGATAAACAAAATATAGAAAATCAAATCCGCAAGTTATTGTTGAAAGAAGTATATTCAAATAGTTCTAAAGTCTATTCTATAATGCAAGAAAACAACTCAAATTTTACTAATAAAATTGTGACATTATTAAGATTTATTCTTCTTGTATCTCTTGCTAAATATTTTCTTCCCTTGTTCTTGTATCATTTAAACAAAAAATAAATAAATATATATATATAACGAGCAAATTAATTTAAAAAGAATAATTTAAATTATACCCGACGATGTGCAAAATGTTCTTTTGTGTTGTCGTCATCAAAGTTACTCATCTCTTTTCCTGTTTGATAAAATTAATATAAATTAAAAAAATTAATAAAAGACAATAACATTTAATGCTTTTAAATATTAAAATAAATTTACTCACATACCTCAAGGGTTCATCATTTTCACTACAGTTATGGAATCTTTTAGATGATAACCCATTATTCGGAGCTAGTACACGTTGAGAGTTGAAAGAGCTTGATCCCTTGCACATCATAAATTGAATATATGAGCTACAAAAGTATACAACAATGTGAAATTCATAAGCAATGTCAACTGTTGGTCCCGAAAGAGCAAGGTTTGGTGTATGGGGGGGGGCGGGGGCGCAATACACTAAATACAAACTTTTCAGTTTACTTGTCAGAATATCAGAGAGTTCAAGCTATTATGTATAAGAAATTGCTCAGCAGATGACTAAACAGATTGATACATAGATCGATGCCAGTTTAGTCCAAACAGATAGCTCTCTTAGTGAAAATACTTAGCTGATAATAAGAGTGATCTTATTATTTTCAAAGTATTGTGTGTGCGGAATAATGGTGGATTAATGAGTGCTCTTGTTTAGAAAACCTTAGGAATTATTCTGATTGTTAAGCAGATTGATTGATATGCAGTTTGTATGATAGTGCAGAAAGTTAGAGTAATAAACAACTGAAAAGTAGAGATGCAATAAAGTAAGTGACACAGTTGTTTAACGTGGTTCGGGAATTCCCTACGTCCACGATCTGGTCAAAACTAGACCAGATTATCCACTACTAGGATACTCTGCTTCTTTATACTCGTGGAGAACGAGTCACAAGTATCAATCAAAACTAGAAAGATACTTATGCACGAAGTAAGGGTCGTGTCCCCTTACAACAGATTACCTCTACGTTACCACTAGAAACCTACTAGCTAGCAAGGTGATCTGCTTCCTCTCGACAAGATAGACTTCAATCGAGGTTGGTTGATGTGATGTAGAATCACAAGTCTTTTGAAGCTCTTAGTCTGGATCAATGAAAGCTTGAGAGTGTGTTCTATATCTCCAGATTTGAACTTCAAATATATATATAGGCATTGAATTTGAAAATTCTAGCCGTTTGGTGATTGGCGTGTGATTGATGGAATATTGCCAATCAATGATGTCCATCATATGTCTTCTTGCAAAAAATACAATTTTTAGGATCAAGAACTAATACAAGTTATAAGAATTGTATATTTCATACAAAAACTGTTGACACAATATTTTATAGAAGAACTAATACAAATTATAAGAATTGTATCAATTAAAAAAAAATACAATTTTTAGGATCAAGAAAGTACAAAATAGATTAAATAATTAAACACAAAGTATCTACCATTAATGAAATATACATCTTAAAATATAATTCAAGAATTCAAAATCGGCAAAAAATGGTTTGCAAAATTCAAGTGACAATTATATGTGACAATATGCGTACACAAAGTTTAAGTGGCATTATGTGTGACAATATGCTCACACATTATTATAGTGAGGGTAAAAGTTCAGTTTCTTGTAGTGATATATATAATTCCACACATTCATAATTAAATTTCAAAATAACATTTAGCAACTAAATTAAAATCAGATTGTTACACACATATATATAATATAAATAATAAATATTTAAAAAATTCGAATATCTGAATTTGTTATGCGAATAATATCCGACAAAATACGAAAAATTTCGGATACAGGCGGATATTATGTAATCCGAATCGGATCTCGGATCCGAATTCAAATTTTCAGATTCGAATCCGAATTTGACCGGATACTGATTTTTCATCCCAAATTAGATCTCGATCAGATACGGTTTCGGATCGGGCGGATAATGTCCGCCCAGATTTCATCCCTATAAGTCAACCACTCAGTGTCTTATTACATCAAAGGGGATATTTTAAGGAATGAAGTACAAAAAATGAAACCGAGACAAATTGTGGAGTGTAGAAGACGGAAGGTAAAAAGCTCAAACTTTGATTTGCAAAATTTGCAAAACTCGACAGCGAATCACCAAAGCTCGGATTATCGTAACTCGGGTATTAACCCAGACTTTCTTCCAAGTATGCGATGAATCCATCATTCATTCTTTAAAAAATTTGAATAGATCGAAAAAAATTTGAAGAGGGGATAAGAAAAATATTAAACAACTATAAAAGATAATGTGAAATATTGAAATTAAATTGTGTATTTATAAATAAGTTGAGATAAGTTTAAAAAATATAAAAAATGAAAATAATGTCATTTCATCACCTATACAGTGCAAGAAACAGTTAATTAGTAGAAACAAGTAAAAAGAACCGTATATTCAGATTGAAATTCCCTAAATTGCTAAATATCAGACTACTGGACCATTAGTACTAAATGTTAACAAGAAGCTATCTGTACAAAGTCTACTTTCTCTGCTCCCTTCTGAATGTTTTTGTATACACGCCATTACTATTGCAAGCAAGAACACTTAGCAGCACACAAACACGAGCATATCGTACACCTACACGAGCAATTCGTGCAGCAACATGACAAACCTATACAATTAGGAAGGAAGCATCTTGGACATGTTGGCTTCCGAACTGAGCATTTAGGCTGCCACTCTAGACAATTGGGCCTCCAGCAGCAATTTATGCAACTCGGACATAAGAATTGTGGGCATCTTCTAACTTTAATTATACAGCATTTTTCAGCACAACCTAATGGAGTACATTTCAATCTTTTCTGCAGAGTTAGAGTCGGCCGGATCTTTCTCAGTCGAACTTCAGTAGTCATGTTCTCCATTTCTTGAACAAATCTATAAAGATGGCTGATATAATCAGGATAGAGCTCCAAGTTGCAGTGACCTCCTCCTTTAATCCACAATGGCTCATATGGTTCCCTTGCCATTTTCCATAAACCGTTGCCGTGCAACCAATTAACTACATCATCCTCTGTTCCCTGTAATTTGCATATCAGGGCATGAAAAATAACAATAAGCTATCATGACTCATGAGTTAGCATTACAAAATACAACAAAAACAGATTGCAGAATAATTGGTGTGACTATCTTAAAATATTTATGTGCGCGAACAAGTACCTAATCATATCATATACATATGAAGTTTACGAATTACACCAATTACAATAAGGAAAATATTGAGAGCCTCAGAAAAAAGGACAATGTTTCTCACCCTAAGTGGGTATTGGGTATATAAGCTCTTTTAAACACTTTTTGATGTTTCACAGCATGAAATAAACACATTTAGTCACTCCCAAAACACAATTTTAAAGCACGATTTTATTAGCTCCCAACAGGTATAAGTTTTGATTAAAAACGTAGCTTTTCTGAACATGTCCTAATTTAGAAAATCTCATATATTATTGTTACTCGAGAAAAGGAAAAAAAAAACATCTTCATTCCAAAACAACTTATAATGTCAATTATCCAAAAGCTTTAATAGCTTAGTTCTTATAATCCCAACATGTATAAGTTTAATTATCCTAAAACTCCAACAACTTCGTTCTTTGATTAAGATCTAATATCTTACAAATGGTGAAACATCTTAGAATCTCTATTATTCGTCAACGATATTAAGAAAGTAAAGTGTTGTGTTTTTAAAAAATGGGTGCTGTATTTTCAATCCAATTTTTTTTCCTATTTGGGAAAGTGTAAACTTTTAATGAGACGATCCAATAAGAAAATGTTACCACTTTTAACGAGACGGAGGTAATAGTATTTAGGATCTATTTATATTTATGGGACCGTTCCCCTACTCACGGCGGGTAAAACTTAAAGTATTCACAGCTGATGTGACAATGTCACATAATGCCACATAACCATATGAATCAATATAATTTTTGTTTTTTTTATTATTTTTAAATAAAATAATATTAAATTATACCCGAATCAATAAACCCTAGTCGGAAACTAAAAAGTGATAAGTTGTGCTTGCTATGGGTAGGGAGCGGTTCTATTATTATTTATTATTCTACCTCTGGCAGGACCAAGATGAATTTATATTATGAGCCTTATTACTGCGCATGCAAGCATGATGTAAAGCATGGAATCTACATTTTGAATATCGCAAAACTAACTTATAGGAAATTCTTTCGGTTATTGAAAAAATATTATGTTGACTCCATATTGAATTGGCCCATGATAGCCATAGAATATTTTTGTCATGTGGGTAGGCCAAGACACAGACGCATGAATAAACCTATGTGGCATAATCCCGAGACATAGTTGCAGGCTGATGTGGATGTTCAACTTGGAATGACTAAACCTATGTGGCATATTGAAATTCTTTCGGTTACTGAACAAATGATTCCAGCTTCTGTTCAGCATTGGCCACATTGATGTTCAACTTGGAATGGCAAAAAAAACACCATAAGCTGTCAGTTGATTAATAATTACAGAGATACAATGATTCTGGCGTTTGAGGAACTATACAAACTTATATATCATTTTTATTAGATACAGAGGTTTCTATTTACACGCCAAGAAGAGAGCTAACAACATACCAGAGTACAAGCAAAAACATCCAAACTTCTGTCGGGAACAATAGATTGACATTAGTTTTAGAGAAACGATATTAGTTAAGACTTGGAAGTAGCAAAAAGAATATAGGGGACTGCGGAGAAATCGTCTAAGAAAATTAGAATGATAAAAAATGTTGATCAAGAACAAACAATAGTATTGTTCCATGCTTGAGTATGCTGCTTATGGATTATGCCTCTAGAGTTACTGATATGAAAAATGTCCAAGAATGACAACCATCCTATATCATTTCAGTTGGTACAATATTGCTAAGAAAGTGCATTTTTTTAGTATGCTTAGAAACACAATGGTACAGATTATCATTAGCTGTTTTAATAATATATATAGTTTTAAAATTGTTTATGAGAGAACATTAAATAGTAGAACATTTTGGTTTCACATTCTCAAACATGTTTATAGTGTGCCCAAATGGGCAAAACCCAAACTCCAATCTTTTTTAGATGCAGTATGAGTTTCCAGCTTAGCAACTATGGAAAAATCAACCAACAACTAAAGAAAGAACTAACTTATATGAAAATCATTGAATCTAACAGTCCTAAGACATCAAGATCCAGATTAGGCAATGCAGAATATTAACAACTAATCAGCAGAAATAAAATAGTACAGTAAAACCTAAAACGTTTAGTGGAAGATTCTTAGAGATTCTAGAATAACTTACATGTATAACAAGCACAGGAGACTTCACCTTGCGGATTTTCTTTACATTCTGCAAATTTGAAGAAGGGGGTTAATATCTGACTGCAAGTAAATGTTTTTATCATTTTATCACAACAAACATGTCTATTAGACTCTGATCATATGCTAGAATCTGGAAAGGTACAAACACGAGAAAATGGCACAACCAGCAAATAATTAACAGGGTATAATGATGTATACCACAATAAGGCAAGAGATAGAAAGTTTTCCTCAGAATAATACTTTAAAACAGATCACTAGCCATTAGCCATAGATAATTCATTTTACCATTGACCCATTTAGAAAGAAATTATAGATTAATCAAAAAATGGTTAACTATTTCTTTTTCAATTCTAGTGTTGTCTAAGCTCATTATCCATCCCTTAGTCTAGTAAGCTGAGATTTACACATTCCTGAAAAGAACATGGTATCCAGTAGATACTCTGCAGCACATTTAGAGCAATATTGTTTGACATGAAGAAAATATTTTTAAGGATGCAACTTGCCATCTTCAATAAGATCCAACGATTAAGGATGTGACGTAAAGAGCAACAGTGGATCAGAAGGGGCCGTGTACAACCATGACTTCTTACAATCAATCATCAGCACCACCACATGTTTATTTCAGGAATATAAAGTACTAACCTTGTAAATATCACAGCAGAGATTGAACTTCGCATGACAAAGCACTCGAAGTCCAGATAGGATGGCACTATGCAGGACAACACCTCTCAATCTTGGTAATTGAGCTGCTAAATGTAATGTGGGTCCACTTCCAACTGACTGCCCATATAGAATTAGATCTTCTTGGCTGATCCCATACTCTGTTTGAAGACACTCATATACAGCCTCTATGTCCGCATATGTATCATATTCACTGGGCTGGGAGGTATAAATAACAATTTGTTTATATTTAATTAGAAGAATTTGGGTCACAATAACTAATTTTATCACCCATTCTTAAGATGATTCACAAGCAAACACAAACTCTATAAGACGTTAACAGAATACAACTAATACGGACTGACTAGCTAAATGTTCCAAAACCTAATTAATCATAATTATCATAGTCAACGATGTTTAAGCCAATTTTGTATTTCCTATTTTAAAAAGATTAAAGGTTATGGACAAAATTAACAATGGGACCAAATTCATTGAATTTTACCTTACCGGTTGAAGCTCCATAACCCGAATAGTCGTACCTGCACATTTAAAAATAATAATAAATTCAGTGACGTGGTGAATTATTCACAAAATTTGGGGAAAGAAGCAGTAATTGAAATGCATGATGGTCAAACTAATTTCCACTGTAATCGTAAAGCAAAAACTATCTGTCCCAGGCATACAAATGGTAAAGAAAATCCCTAGAAGAAAAACAGCTGAAAAAATAAGCAAATATGAGAGAAATCTCCCTCTGGTATTTAAGATTTGAAACAATTCAGTCGCAGAAATGCTGAAAGACATGAGAAATGAAAGCAAGTCACTGGGAACTGAAAGCAAATCACAAGATGTCACAATCTTAAGACGCCAACTAGATCTCATTTACCCTTGCAAAGGTCAGTCACCAGTCACTATCACATTAAGAAAAGCAGCATTATCTAACTTATGTATGATAAATGCAAAGTATCTACCAGGTAATCATGAGCCTTGACTCAACCCAGTAGTCAAACAACTGTATTCACAACTCAATTAAGTCGCCATTTTCTCAATTAATACTAACGATTCAAGATCTAAACAAGAAACTAAACCTCAAAGATAAACCAAATGAATTCTTACTGGGGATGCGCTTCTTTATAAATTTACAGAAACCCCACATTTCTTTATAAATTCAGCGCATTTAATCAAAACATAAAGCGGAAATTTAACCTTTCGCATTTAGTATTAAATAAACACTTTCAGCACTAAAGGACCTTTTTGAGAGAGAGAGAGAGAGAGAGCAGACCCAATAAGATTAACCCTGAGATTGGCTTTGAGCTGCATAAAGAGGTCATAGAGCTGGCCCAGATCAGCTGCATTTCCATGGGAGTACAACACAGTAAGTCTAGCACAGGGATTCCTCAAGTAGAAAGCCACAATCTTGTTTCCCCTTTTGGTGTTGATGGCCAACACATCAAGGCAAGAATCATCAATGGTGATGGGAAGAGACGACATCGTTGAGACAGCCACGAGCTTGCCGTCGTCCCTTTTCTTGACTTGGTATGTCGGCGGCGCTGGTGGAAAGAAGGCCAATTTCGCCGCTAGTTGTGATATTAGACAACCCATTTAACTTAGTAACCACCCAACTAGAGAGAGAGATTTGTAAGAGAAGCAGTAGAAGCAGCAAGTAGTAGCCCCAGTTGAGTGATAATTGATGAGTAAAGACTCTTTCTTCTACTCATGAAGCATGTGTGTGTTGGGGGGGTGGGGGGGGGAATAATAATGATGAAGGCTTCGAGCCCTGTGAAGTGATATTGGGAGATGGCAGAGATTGAGTGTGTGGTTGTGTTTGTAGTTCGTGAATATGGTGGTGGTTTTCAAGGGGTAATGGACTTCTTTTGTTTTAAGCTTAATCTGGGCAAAGATCAGATCATATATGAATCTTTCCCTATCTCGTTTCGTGGTGAGTGAGCGTGTGTCTGTTCGAGTGAGAGAGGGGTTGAAGTTCTAATATTTTGGTAATGTATGTACTGTGTGACAGTAGACTGGGCTGGCAGGAAGACAGAGCTGGGAAGTGTGTATAAGTAACAAGTGTACGTGGACAATCATAAAAAAAATGTTAATTGCTTTTTAATGAGCAAAAACATGGAGTAATTTATTATTGTGTTAAAAAGGGTAAAACTACCCTCTTTTAAATTTTCTTATAAATTTTACTTAATATATACCCACAATTTAACATATATACGTATAAAATATTCATTTTATTTAAAAATATAAAAAAATTCATAAATTGTTAAATACAATGAAGGTTGATATGGATGAATATCAACATCGCTTACCTTATAAGCTATTTAAAAGGCTAAAATGTTTAAAGCTCAACTTGCATAAGTTTTGCTAACTACAAAGGGATGAACCATTGAATGTATTTGAGGTCTGCAATGGCAGAGGTTGCACGTAAACGCATATCTTGTCTGGCCAGAACTAATAGGCTCTGAAGAGCAGAACTCAGTTATTTCTTACTGAATTTTTATTAGTTTGATAAGCCAAGACTTGGTTAGTGAGCTCGTGTCTTGTTCGGGTCTGCAGATCAGCGGAAGCGTGGATTGCGTGAGTAGCAAGGACCGATACATGTCAGACTTTGTCACTTTTATACCCTGCAAAGCTGCCATGCTAATGAAAGGGACTATAACAACCAGGTGGTCCCCTGCGGACGTGGCATTGCTGTATTGGAGAGGATTCCAACAACTTGTATTATGAATAAAAGGTAGTTATCAAGGTAAAGTTACCATTTTATCCTTATATCTTATACTATATATACCTCACTCAAATTCATTCTTAAGGTTGGCTACTCTCTAGACACTTGCTCATAATAACACACACGCAGTCATTGCATTCTAGTCCTTAGTCTACAAAGCGCTGACTTGAGCGTCGGAGTCTCTCCCCAGATAACTCCAACCATTCTTTGGTCTTATTTTGCAGGCTTTGCCGGTGGGACAAAGACTCAGCTACTTGCGACGGCTTTCTACGGTGACGCTCGAGGTATGATCTCCAAACTTCATAGAGCTTTCATACTCTTTTTCTTATTATTTGTTGTGGATAAATTTATAATCCAACAACTGGCATCGTCTGTGGGAAACTTGGCCGAGAAGAGGATGTGAATTCCCTCTTCTTGATGTCTTGTTTCCTTAGCTAAAATCGTGAGAACTAAACTCTGAAAATCGAGTACTGTCATGGTGATGAAGCCAAGGAGTAAACATATCAAGGCGATGAAGCCAAATCTTAAAAATAGGATGCTGAAGTCATAAAAATCATGGTGATGAAGTCAAACCTCTTTAAAATCATGGCAATGAAGTCAGACCTCTTCTAAATCATGACGATGAAGCCTATAAATACTCTCAAACGCACTTTATCTTGTTTTTCTTCACTCAGAGCTCTCATGGCCCTCGTCACTTACTCGTAGGGGTAAAAGACGAATGTTATGTTAGTTATGCGCTGCAACGTTGATCGGGTCAGGCCACATAAGACCTAATATTATTAGGCAGAGGTATGCACTCATTAGCGGAAATCCTAGCAACCCCAGGCATAGGGGTGTAAGCTAACCAAACTATTCATGCACTATTCAGGGCTCGGCTCGATAAAAGTTCATTTCAAATTCGTTCATTTACTAAACGAACCGAACTCGAGCCTCGAACCGAGCTCGAATAATTTTTTGAGCCGAACTCGAGCATAAGTGTTTTCGGTTCAAAAAGTTTGCGAACATGTTCGAATATAATTTAACGAACCGAGCTTTGAATAGTTAACGAACTTTGTTAACGAGCTTGTTCACGAACTTAAAAAATGAGCCGACCTTTAAATAGTTCGCAAACTTTATATATGAACTAGTTTACGAACTTATAAAATTAATATAAAAATATATATATTAACAAAATAATTTAATAAATGAGCTTTTTAACGAACTCGAACTCGAATAGAACGAACTTGAGTCAAGTTCGAGCTCGGGTTCGAATTTACTATTTAATCGAATAATTAACGAACTGATCTCGCACTGAACTTGAGCTCGATTTTTATTTATCGAACCGAACTCAAGCTTGATTTTCAGAACTCGAACTGAGCTCGAACTGAACTCGAGCCTTCAAATTTTCAAACGAACCAAACTCGAGCCTGACAGTATTCGGTTTAGTTTGGTTTGATTACACCCCTACCCAGGCATGTATTGCAAAGCTCATGAAAAATGGTGCTCATGGTTAATTTCTAGAGTTCTGCAAACCTAAACTTTAACTAAGGAAGGCTTTTTAAAGATTGCTGACGTGTTTAACAATGCCTTCCGACAGGCCTTAATGAAGGAATGACAAGTCCATTTGGTGAACACTGTCAAGGTGACAACATGGAAACATATGCTAGACAAGGTGAAATGTCAGAGGCCTTGGCAGCACAGATCGCTGCCCTAGTTAAGCAGACCCTGATTCAAGCTAGAATTGTGCCAAACACTCCTGATAGCCATACAGTTCTACCAAGAAAGGAGAGAGTTAATCTTAAAGTTAACCAAGAGAAATTTCCTAAAACGGTAATCCACAACCGATCTCGCTTCTACAAATGGAGTAATACAGACCCTGGCTAAGCAACAAGATAGGTTGTTGAAAGAGATTGAGGAACTTAAACGAGAGCGAGTCAATGCTATGGAAGAGCATGTTGAGAAAAATACACATTGTACACGCTCCGTGTCACAGAAGCCAATTACATTAATGATAAAGGAGGTCTGGAATATGCCCCTATTCAGGTCTGATAGTCCTTTCTCAGAGGAAATCCAGATGGATCATCTTCCAAACAATTTCAGACCTGTTAGTTTGGATTATAAGGGAAATAGTGACTCGGAGGAGCATTTGATGAGGTTCGACAACTGTAATGCCCCTCCTTTTCATTAAGAACCATCACGTATTAGATATTCCGTAGTTAATTAAATTTCGCTTGTGATTCAACTATCAAGTATTAAGTTGATAATGTTAACTCCTATATTGTCTAAATTGAATTGTTCAATTTAAATCTCATCATAAATGAGAGCTTAAGATAAGATCAAGATCTTAAGTAATTAATATTAGGAGAGTTATCCTTTAATTAATTGCAAAGACTTGTGGTTATTATTATTATTTTTTCTTTTATCAATGAAGACATGCTTAATAAAGCTAATAAGTGTATAATTAATGGAACCACAAATCAATATATATGAAGATTATATAAGAACATGATTTAATAAGAACTCAATGAGAGTTAGGATTCTTGAGAGTTATCAAGTTAGTATTAAGTGATACCTTTTAAATTATATTAGATAAAATTTAATTAGGACAAAATTTAAATAAATGAATATCTGTATGTATACATTATGCATGTATATATATATATATATAGATACTAAGATGTAAGGAATAGCAAGACATAAATGAAATGGAAATCTACAAGCACACACACGCTGCAGTACAAGAAAGAAAGGGTGATGTCCTTTCAATATATATATATATATACATATTGGAATTGTCTTACAAAGAAGAATTATAAACAACTAAGTACAAGTCAAAGTATAAGGCTGCAGCCTTCTAAAGGTAATACATGGCACCACCCTATAGCTCTACAAAGAATATTACATCTCCCCACACAAAATGTCAGCATTTGGGGGCTCTAGGTAATAAAGGTGCTGCTGCAGAAGGAATGAGAAGGGGCAAAGCTGCCCTAGATTGAGTAAAGATCAAACCAAGATTTATAGTAGGATATTATACAATAAACCATAAAATAAAGCTAGTAAAAGTCAAAAAGTACCCTCAATTAAATCAAAATCTATAAGAAACAGTTGGACAGTTGCAATTTGGGGAAAAGAAGGCAGAAACTGCACCCTCACTCTGCATAGCCTGCCAAAGGATAACCAATGAGATTAAAAAGAGTGAAAGTCGGAGTAGAAACCATACTGAAATGAAAGAAAGGTAGAACAGCTACTTACCTCCAAAATCTGTACAAAATATATGGTACAAACAGAATAAGATTTAGTGAACAACTAGGGGCTACACAGAGGGTGCATCTCGGCTGTATAACCCTACCCTCACCTTACCTCACCTCATCACCCTAACCTGAATTTCCCTATAAATAGCCAACCCCCTTAGCATAGAAAATTGGGAGAGAACAAATTCAAGGGGAAACTCTGCCCAAATACCCATCCACTAGGAAGTTCACACAAGTTCAAAGCAGAAGAAAACATTGAGGTATACGCATTTCATACTTTAAGTTTTGTCCTTTTAGCATCTAGTTCAAAACATCCTTCTATATCTAAACTATGTTAAGGAAATCCATAAAACAGAAACAGCAGCAGCTCACTTAAGGTAATATAAACTCAACTCTAAAATTTAGATCTCATGTTAATTTCTTAAGAATTTAGTTCAGAACACTTATAGAAATTAGATTAAAACAAGTAGAGCTCATTATCTTTCAAAACCAAGCATACTCAGTTCCTTTGTTTCTTTTAGCTAAACTTAGAGATCAAGGCATAAGACTTTAGCATGAAATAGACTATTGAAATTCAGAAGCCATAATCCTCAGTGAATATTAGTAAATGCTCCAGAAATTCAACAAGGACTCACAGAATTTACCAATAACAAGAATGAAAATGACATCTAGACCCCACCCTCACCCCAAACTTAGAATCCAGTAGCTTCCCTCAGAATTTGAAACAAAGAAGAAGATAAATTCTAAGAATGGATTCTTGGACAGAAACATGTCTTAGTCAATTTCATAAAAAAAAATTCGAACACGTTAAAACATGCAAAAACAACTAGACGAATAATGAGGCAGAGGCAACAGGAATCATTGCTCCTATTTCCAAAAAGGAGCAGCCGAGATGGACGCTGGGAGAACCAAGAGGAAAAGCACCGGGAAGATTTCAGAAAATTTAAATAATGAGAAAGTTTAGAAAGCAGAATAGCGCTGGCTAGCCGGTGGGGGGTTTCAGGTGGAGCCACAACCGAGAAATACCTGAGGGCGAGGTGGAAGCGGCGGCGAGGACCCCGATGGACCGTTCCGAACTGTTGAACGAAGAGAAGAGGGCTCGGGTGTGTGAGTGCGTGTAGGTAGTATAGAATCTAAAATTGAAACATCAAGGCAACATAAATTCAAAAATTCAAAGATAGAGAAAAGATAGAACTCCCTACCTCATAGTGTCGACGGCTTCGCAGCAGCAAGCTTACGCCATTCGGTCGATGAAAGGAAGCCGCTGTTGCAGTTCAATCAAATAGAGACTAAGGATTTTAGAGAAATTTTGAAGAAATAATAAAGATTGAAACTGAAGTTTAGAACCCACAAACAAAGAAAGATATGTATAGAAAAGATGAGAATTGTACCTTAGGAGATGATCTCTGGCGACTTAGCGCCGGTGAGTTTCCACCGTGAGTCGAAAGCTGTGAGAAGAAGAGACAGGGAGATCAGAGAGAGTCGAGAAACTGTGAGATAGAGTGGATCGACTAAGAGAACCGGAGAGAGAGAGAGAGAGAAGAGATCAGGGAAGGATTACTTAGGGGCGAGCATGACTATGGAAGAACAAGGGAGGCGACAGAGCCACTTGGTTGTTGCTCTCTGCCGCTGAGGAAGAGGCGAGGCAGAGGAGAGTGGCGACGAGAGAGAGGGCAGCGAGGAAGAGGGAGAGACGTGTAGTGTCTGTGGGGGAAAGAATGAGGATGGAGTAGGAGTGGGATAGGGTTAGGTTAGAACCATCTAGAACTGGGCTCGGTGCATGGGCCGGGTTTTGGGCCGAAATTTAATTTATAAGGATAGTGGGCCAACAGCTTGGGTTGAGAAGGAAAAACAAGTTCTGGGCTGAGAAATAAATCACTAACGGGCCGAGTAATGGGCCCAGATAAGGAATTGACTAGGCCAAATAAATTAAATCGAGTATGGGCCTAGCTAATTATTTAGTTGGGCCGTATATTAATTTTTCTAATGGGCCTGATTAACTGAATTGGGCTATAGTAAACCAAACACTAATGGGTTAGAAGTTAATTAATCCTCAAGACTTAATTTAATTGGGCTAGGTCCAAGAATAGAGTTTTAAAGCTAAATTGGAAGACTTAATTGATTAATTAGAAATTAAATTACCAAGTTAGAATTTAATTAATTAATTAGAATTTAATCATAAGAGATGATTAAATTATAAATCATGCTTAAAGTATGATAATTTAGATTTACCTAGTCTATTAGAAATTATTTATCTTGATTCAAAGACCAAGATATCAAGTTAGAAATTCTATTATTTATTTTTACCCACTAATTATTTATTTGGGTAAAAGAGTGAGAAGTAAAATCATAATTTGATTAAGAATTTAACGACACCTCTAGATAAAGGTACTCGAAGAATGGTCGAGTTAAGACTCGGGAATAATTATCGAAAATAATAAGGATAATATTTCCTTTCAAAGTAAAAAATAATATATATACTCAAATGAGTATCTCACCTCGTAAACTCGATTAAGGTTACGCTGGGAGGATGTACTAAGCAAGAAGATCGAATTTAATTAGAAGAGGAAGCGAGCCAGGTAGGCTTTCTATCCTATACATCAAGTGTATGCTTTCTTACACAACTAAAATTATGTGTGTTGTATCAGTTTATGTTTCATTTCAAAAAGCATTTGAATTGAAAAATATGTTTCAAGTATTGTCTGCCATAAAATGTTTATGATTTTCGTATGATACCTATCTGCTCAGTTAAGTTAAAAGAATCGAATTCGGGTTCCAGTGGGTTAGCGTCTCCACTCGAACTAGTGTACACAAAGTAACCGTGAGTCATCGAGCGGGTTGGCCGGTTAAAGTGACCGTGAGTCATCGAGCGGGTTGGCCGGTCAAGGTGTTCGTGGAAGGTGGCCACCTTCCCGACACAAAGAAGAAGAAGTTACAGATATGGTAGATTACTAAAGAACTTAGACAGCGCTGTCAAACTTTTAAGATTCCACAAAAGATTTTAGTGAACATAGGTTCTTTAGAGACAAAATCTCTATGTTTCACTTACAATGGCATGACAATTATATATGTATGTGTGCGATTTTGGCATGTGTCTACTGAGTACAATTTGTACTCAGCCCTGCATATATTTATAAATGTGCAGGTTGAGCGATGATGAAGGAGGAGTGCTATGTTCGGGCTTTTTGTCGATCTCTTATTAATTGACTCTTGGGGGTTCTACATGTCTTCATACATGTAGAGCTTTTAGCGATCCAAGTAACTTTCCGCTGCTAGTTTGAGATCATTATGTACTAAACCTAAGACTCGAATTTCTTTCATGACAAGTTATTATGTATTGAGCATAAGACTCAAGTTCTTTCTTGCTAATCATACGATGAATTATTCGCCCAATTATGATATTGTTGTTTAGTTTCAGTTTCGTCCTTGTTCCATTACCCCATTTCTATCCCGAATTCTTTACTCCCTTCCAAAGTCACGGTTTCCCCGACTTCACCATCCATAGCGGAGGGCGGGCGTGACAACAACATAGCTCTACTTCATCAGTACTCTGAGGGTGTGAAATCCAGAGTCTTCTTGACTACCTTGGCTGGCTCAGCTCAGTAGTGGATTAAGCAATTACCTGCTAATTCTATTTTTTACTTCGAGGACCTGAGAAAATTGTTCCTACATCAATTTGCTAGTGCCAAAAGGACTACTAGAGGCTCGCTGCATCTAACAACTATCAAGCAGTAGCAACAAGAATCTTTGAGGGAGTATCTCACTAGATTCAATTTGGCAATTTTGGAAACCCCAGATGTGCACCCGTCCATAAAGGTACACACATTCCTGTAGGGTATGAGAAGCGGCTCGTTTTTCGATTCGTTGGTGAAAAAACCACCACATGGTTTTGAGGACCTACTTTCTCGAATCGAAAAGTATATACACTTAGAAGATGCACGCAACTTCCGTAAATCAGAGTAGGTGAATCCTAGAAAGGATAAAAGATCAGAGGAAGGGAGCAGGGCCCCAGATGAAAGAAGGAAAGTTTAAGATAAAACAAAGTTCAGTTCTGACCCGCGTAGACCCTTTGAGAGGTCGGACAGAACTGAGAGAACTTATACTCCGTTAACAAGGGAGCCTGCAGAGCTCCTCGAGATAGAAGTAAAGCAATCGGGTGTTTTCTTCCCTCCCAGATCGAAGGATCCTCCAAGACACCCAGAGTCTGATAAGTTATGTAAATTCCATAATGATTATGGTTATACCACTAATAATTGCCGCAACTTTAAGGCAACAATCTAAAAATTGA
Organism: Leonotis leonurus; assembly: GCA_026898415.1. Classification (NCBI taxonomy): domain Eukaryota; kingdom Viridiplantae; phylum Streptophyta; class Magnoliopsida; order Lamiales; family Lamiaceae; genus Leonotis; species Leonotis leonurus. The sequence continues at coordinate 37,461 of JAPKLX010000569.1, read as the reverse complement.
TCAAGGAAGGTCATCTCTTGGAGTATGTAAGAAGAGAGACTGAACAAGGTTATAAGAGGCGAAGAGATGATAACAAGGAAAAAGATCCTGAGCAACCACCACCCTTGCCAGAGTAGAACCTTCCACCCAGAGGTACTATTAATATGATATACGGTGGTCAGGCATCGGGTGATTCGAACAGAGCAAGGAAATCCTACGTTAGAGGAGGATGATTGATGGGGAAGGATGAGGTAATGAAGATCCAAGAGGAATTAGTCTGCCTAATGTTTTGTTTGGGGTAGAGGATGCAGGACGATTGGATAGACCGAATGATGATACTTTGGTCATCACGATAGGTATCGAAAATTACGATGTGAAAAGGGTGTTCGTAGATACTGGAAGTGCAGTCAATGTTATATTCTGGATTGTTTTATGCAATTGCATGTAGAGGCAAGCCTCAGACCCATAGCCATGGCTTTGCACAGTTTTGTCGGAGAAATGGTTATGCCCTTGGGTTTAGTAACGTTAATGTTGGCCCTGAGAGAAGAAGGAGTGAGAATGGCCAGACTTGTAAATTTTCTTATTGTGGATACCCCATCCGTATACAATGTCATTGTTGGTCGGCTGGCTCTCAACGCTTTTCAGGCTATGGTTTCAACTTACTATATAAAGATGAAGTTTCATGTAGGCGACATGGTTGGGCAAGTGACGGGTTGACAAGACATGTATCGAAAGTGTTATTTACAATCCATGAAGGAGGGTGGGGCTAAAAGAAAAATGGTGACACCTCTGGAGGCGTGTCAGAGGTCAGAAGGCCGTCAGGAAAAAAGAAAGAGAAAATAAGTTGATGTAGAGGAGGCCTCCTCCCAACAGATAATTCCCATAGATGAGCTTATGAGCGTTGAGCTTTACCCTCACACGACTGGCTTCGTCACACATGTAGGCACTCAAATGGGGGACATGGAGGCCAAAGCAGTAATACGCTGCCTCAGAAGGAATGCATATGTTTTTGCTTTCAAATCTTTAGATCTGATGGGGTTGAGCACAAACATAGCTCTGCATTATTTGAATGTGGACCCTACTGTGAAGCCTATCAAGCAGAAGTTGCATTAGTTTGGTTCCGAAAAGGATCAAGCCATAAGGGAGGAGGTTAAAAAATTTCTTGAAGCTGGACACATTAGGGAGGTGCAACTCCCTATTTGGCTATCTAATGCGGTGATGGTCATGTAGAGTAATGGAAAGTGGAGGATGTGCAATGATTTTAGAGATTTGAACAAGGCTTTTCCTAAAGACCACTATCCTTTACCTAGAATCGACCAACTCGTGGATTCTACTTCGGGTTGTCAACTTTTGTCTATGATGGATGCATACCAGGGATTAAAATGAACCTAACAGACGTGCCCAAACGTGCCTTCAGGTTCTGTGCTGGGACTTTTAGGTACACGAGCATGTCGTTCGGTGTGAAAAATGTTGGTGCTACCTATCAGAGAATTATGGACACCGTTTTCCATAATCAAATTAGTAGAAATATGCAAGTTTATGTGGATGACATGTTGGTAAAAATCCTTAAAGAGGAAACATATGCCGCAGATCTCGATGAGGTTTTCTCTATGGCACAAAAGTATGGTTTGAAAATGAATCCGGCCAAGCATGCATTCGGAGTAAAATCGGGAAAATTTTTGGGATACATGGTGACTCCCAAAAGGATTGAAGTCAATCAAGAAAAAGTGCATGCGGTCTTAGACATGGAACCTCCAAGAACCATGAGAGAAATTCAAAGGCTCAGCGACAGGATTGCTGCAATAAGTACGTTCATTGAAAGGTCTGCAGAACGCAATTTGCCTTTTTTTAAGATTCTACGCAATGGGGCTAAGTTCGAGTGGTCTGACGAATGCCAAGAAGCATTTCAGAACTTAAAGGAACATTTGGCAACTTTACATTTGCTCACGAAGCCAGAGCCGAGAGAGGAGCTTTACATGTACTTTGCCGAAGGAGAAGCTTCCGTAAGCGCTGTTTTGTTGAGGGAGGTGAATGGGCTTCATAGGCCCATTTATTATGTGAGCAAAATGATTCAAGGTCCGGAGCATAGATATTCGGATACGGAAAGGGCGGCTCTGGCTGTCATGGTGGCTGCAAGGAGGCTTAGGCCTTATTTTCTTTCGCATACCCCTTCAAACAGATACTTGGAAAGCCAGAGCTTTCGAGGAGGATGGTAAAATGGGCTATGGAACTTAGCGTATATGACGTGGAGTTTGAAACCAGAGCTGCCATCAAAGCTCAGGCTTTGGCAGATTTCATTCAAGAAACGACACAACCTCTGGAGGAAGAGGTTTGGGAGGTGTATGTTGATTATTCGGTGACAAAAGATGGAGCAGGAGTGAGTATTTTTATAATAACTCTGGAGAAGGAACAACTGCATTTTGCAGTTAGATTCAATTTCAAGATAACGAACAATGAAGCAGAGTATGAGGCTCCGGTTAAAGCTATGAGAATATTGAAGGAATTGTCGACAATGGAAGTTATAGCCTACTCTGATTCTCAATTGGTTACACAGTAAGTACTGGTTACGTATGAAAGGAAAGAAGAGAAAATGGTGTGGTATGGAAACCAAATCGAGAGCTTGAAAAATAATTTTGCAAAATTTGAAGTTCGACATATCCCAAGAGAGGATAATTCAGAGGCTAATAAACTGGCGCGGATAGCCAGCGCCGTAGATAATCTATGGCATGGGGAAACCACCCTCCTCTACGAGCCATGGAGGTAGCACCTTTCACAAGCGAGTCAGATTTGAGAGTTCTTATTGTGAACTATCTTAGGACAAAACAAAAAATGGAAGATTCAGGGATGTCGGGCAAGGCGGCATTGGCGAAATTCTGCCTAATTGGAGATTATCTCTATAAGAGATCCTTTACTCATCCTCTGCTGAGATGTGCAGCAGAGCATGAAAGGTAATACATTCTTCGGGAAATTCACAAAGGATGTGCAGGGAGTCATACGGGGTATAAGGATTTGATTCGCAAAGTATTAAGGGCTGGTTTTTTCCGGCCAACAATTGAAAAGGATGCCGAGAAGAGAGTCAAGAAATGCGAAAACTGTCAAAGACATGCAAGACTGATATATGTCCCCGCATAGGAGTTGGGGAGAATGTTCTCACCATGTCCGTTTGATAAATGAGGAATTGATATAGTAGGAAAGTTTCCAGTCGCCTCTGGCGGCAGAGCTTTTCTCATCATGGCCGTGGACTATTTTACCAAATGGGTATAAGCGGAAGCACTGGAAAAAATTGATGAAAAAACTATACGGAAGTTCATATGGAAAAACATATGCTGTAGATTTGGCATACCTAGAATTCTGATCTCGGATAATACAACACAATTCAGAGGTGCTATGATTCAGAATTGGTGCAAAGAAATGAAAATTGAACAGAGATTTTTCTCAGTGGCACATCCTCAAGCTAATGGTCAAGTTGAAGTGACAAATAGGACACTGTTGGATGAGATAAAAACAAGACTTGAGGGGGCTAGAGGCAAATGGTTGGAAGAGATAGACTCGATTATGTGGTCTTACAAAACAAGTCCAAAGACCTCTACTGGAGAGGTGCCTTTTAATTTGGTGTATGGCTCTACAGTAGTAGTACCAGCAGAGGTTTACATGGATTCTCCAAGAATTTTAAATTATGACGAACCGGAGAATCAAGGGAGGCTAAGGTTAGAGTTGGATCTGATTGTGGAAAGGAGAGAAAAGGCACGGCTCAAAACCGAGCTCTACAAGAAGCAGATCTAGAAGATATATAATAAGAAAGTACAGGAAATAAGGTTTGATAAGGGAAATTTGGTTCAACGCATAACTGATTCCCTGGAGCAAACAGGAAAATTAGAGCCTAACTGGGAGAGACCTTTCATTGTGAAAGAGGTTCTGCGGAGAGGTGCGTACCGATTGGCTGACCACGAAGGAAGGGACTTGCTAAGGCCGTGGAACATCGCAACCCTAAAGAAATTCTATGTTTAAGATGGCTATTCTAGACCTCACGGATATTTTTTTGAATTTTCATTGTAGCACTTGAGGTGCGTGAAAAATGTTTTTTTTTGGGCCAATTTTATAATCAAGCATATTATCGTTCTCCTAATTTATACGTATCTGTCTATATGTTTGCATATCAGAGCAACGTATAATAAACATGTACGAAATGGCAGAGACGAGCTCTACTCTCAAATATAATATGCATAACGAAACATAAGTAAGTGTCTTGAACAAAAAATAAAAAGGTTGTTTGGAGTACGCGAATGTCAGAAAAGAATGTTTGAGATAACATATTAGCAAAATATTTAAGGTGCATGGCCAGATAAATCGATTCACCAGAGACACCTGTCAAAAAAGCAAAATGTAAAGAGTGTTTTGGGGACAAAATGGGAGATTGCATTCTATATAACACCCAAACACTTTAAACCACAAAGTGGAGCCGACCCACATACGGTGTTATATGTTCTGGGAGAATGGAGAGAGCTAGTCAACTTCAGTTTTCCTCAGATGCAGAGCCGCTTTTTTCGATCTCCCCTATTGCCTCTGGCATTTTCCCTGAGACTCTCCTGGAGGTTTATGGACGGTCCTCTGTTGGAACGGATCCACTCGCCTCCTGATAAAAAGAAACAAACGTAAGTTAACGAATAATAAAATTAGACATGAGGATATTAAATTAAGGCAAGGCCTTTACCTGCAACCTGTGTGCAAAAGAAATTTATAAGCAGGTGCTTGGAAAGTAAGGTTCAATTACTCGGACAAATGAGTTATCAGAATATAGAGCATACCGAATGCGAAAGGCAGGATAATTTATTGACTCGATTAGCATTCCATGGGAGCACCAGGTAAGGCACTGAGCCCCAGAGGGGATTATTCTCATAAGCAGCGGGGTCAGCTTGCAGGAATTCTTAGGCCCCGCGCTTCAGCACATCCATGTACCAGAGGTAGGCCTCTCCGTGCTTGGGGTTCCTTTATGAAGAGTTGGAGGATCTTTCAAAAGGTTCAGCAGAACCTTGTCAACGTTGACCTTGGTCCAACATTCAGACATTCCCAGTTGTTCACAGGTGGCCATAATAATGTCGATAGCCCAATGAACCAGAGGCTCAGCGAGGCGAGCACGACACTGATGGGAGAAGAGACATGCTTCTGGAAGATCAGAGACTATTCGATGGAATAGCCTCTGCCCAGAGGGGAGAAGGGAATGGCATCATGGCACAGCTCTGCCCCAACTTTTTCTCCACTAACGAAAGTGTTATTGTCGGAAGAGGTTTTGCCCGACTCGAAGCCCCTTCAGTATGATTCTGAAGCAGTATTCATAATGTTTTCACCATGTTTATCTCACTCATCAGCCAGGGTCTGCATGCTATCCTCATAGAACCCAACTTGCAGTTGGTATTCTTCTTCGAGGACATCTAACAGACTCTGAAGATGTTTAACCTCCAAGCACAAATAATTCATCTCTTTGTCTCGGCACTCCTGTTCGGCATCAGCAAGGACCCTCTCGGTCATAATCTTAGCAGCTCTTTCCCGGGCAGTTTTCATGAGTTTGTCAGACAGAGCCATGTTTATGCTACGAAGAAAAAGTGAAGCACCAAATATGTTGTGTGTGAAATGATGTACACAATTTATAATGCGCAAGTGCACGCAATCAACAAGTAATAATAGGAAGTATTCCAAGATCGTCTCCACAGGGAATGCAAATGAAATCTTATGCACGTTCAACCAAAAAGAAAATAAAACGATGGGAATTTAAATCAATGTTTTTTGGAATTTTCTAAACTATAAATTAGAATTAACTAACATCGGAACAATAATGAATGGAACAAGGACATATTTAAAATAAAGACTCGGGTTTAGAATCTCATATGCTTCATTCGCAATCAGACCAATAATGTTAGAGCATTTCCTCAGCAAACATACTACAGTGGCGTGAATCTTCAACTGCATACGATTTGTCCAAATCCCTATGATTATATCCGATTACTAAACCAATATATTCCTATATCTAGCTCAGTAAATCAAATATTCATTAGTGTATCACTATTCACACAAGCCACACATGGTAAACACATATTGTTATGCTATTTAACATGTGTCATTCAAATATTTCCTCCATAATTAACCTTTCCAGAATTAACTAAGGCTAACTCCTATTATTAGGTGATCAAGCTAACAACAAGATATTAAAGAGATAAAGCACTTAAATGAATAGTAGTAGAGAGCAATGAAAATATGAGTTAAAAACGAAATATATTAAAGCATAAGTTTGTCCAATTAAACCCAAGTCTAGAATGTTTAGCTCATGAAGGAAATAAAAGCTGAAAATAAACTGTTGTTGTTCATCATCTTCAAGCTCAGATTACAGATATGCTCAAATGAAGTAAAAGAAAGAAAAGGTTGAAGATGATTGCTGGATCGTCTTCTTCCCCAGCCCTTCTTTTTCTTCTAGACACGAGCTCCAATCTTTTCTCCCATGGAGATTTCTCCTTCTAGTTTTTGCTCCAGCTTTACGCTGCCCTCTTTCAACAAATTAGTGTTGTGACCAGACTCCCCTCTCCCTCCTGCGGCTACTGTATGTTTTTGTCACTTCTAGGTTTCCAAAAATAGAGCCTGAAAAGACCTTGCTACCCTCCAGCTTTTACTAAAGTCAGCTCTCTTTGTCTTTTAGCTAGGGACCACTTCATCTTTCTTTTACTGCAGCCATCCAGTCAGCATAACTTTTCCATAATTTGTCTCCTCTCATACCTAAAGCACACATGAAATAACAACAGCTAAAGTTGCAACAACAACAATACACCACCAAAAAAAGTAAAAACTAAGAAAAATATAGGATAAGAAATAACTCTTTTCAAGAGTTATCACACCCCCAAACTTAAGACATTGCTCGTCCTCGAGTAATACTTAAGAAAAACAAAAACCACCAAGACAAAACAAAAAAACACAGGAACAACAGACACAACAAAACGGCTCGACAAAGTCACAATCAATGTACCAAGACAGAGGTAAAAGTTCTCAGACCAATCAAAAATAATTGAGATTTCATGACCTTAAATTTCATAATTTAAACTTGAGCAAAAGATCTCTTTCCACAATCAAGCAAAAATCTTTCAAACAATGCATAGTTCTTTCCAAATTAATCTAATCATCTTCAAGAGAGAAACATTTCAAAAGTCATGAATTAAGACTCAAAGCATTCCTCATCAACTCATGTAACAAAGCATTAGAGTTCAGATCAAAATGTCTTATTAAGCTCGTAATGTGAGGCTTAGGCTAAGGTAAGGAAAGTATGGATATAAGTAGCTCAAAACACTTTGAATGCCTTCACCCAAAACAACACTCAAACCAAACCCTCTTTTTTGGAATCTAGCCCTTATTTCTCCAGAAAATACAAAGCAATGATGTGTCCCATTTTTCAGAACTGATACTTTGAGATTTCTAGGGCTGTAATTTTTTTTTTCTGATTTTATGGATCTACCCTGTTTTTCTCCATTTTGCTGCCAAATTGCAGTTGCATTTGGAGCAGAACATGTTCTTTTTTTTTCTTTTTTTGTAACGTTTGGAATCATCAGCTTATCACAACAAAAATATGGAGATACAAATCTCCCCCACCCCCAAACTTGGAAATAAACATTGTCCCCAATGTTTGAAAAAGAATCCCCCAAAAGATATCACACATAACACCACCCGCATTCTCCCTCTAAACATCTCACAAAAGAGAATCAACCCAATAAGGCATTCAAAGGTGGGGTCACAATGATATTATCATAAAAAGGCTCATATAGAATTGGGTATTTCAAAGCAAAAGGCTATTAAAGCTCAAAGGGGGTTACTAGGGAAATATACATGTGAGGGTAGGCTTGAAAGGCTCAAACGATCCAAAGAAATGCCTAAATCATTTCCTAATTCCAATGCAATGCACATGTCATATCTAAGAAATAACAAATCATCCCAAAACAAGAATTTCAAAATATTCAATCAAGAGAGATTCGACATAACTAAGTAAAACTATGCATCGTCTCAAATGACTTTTCAAAAACTAAAGCAAAATTGTGGTAAAAGATTTTAAAATCAACCAAGAAAACGAACTCTCAGAAACATGCAATCCACTTTTACCAAACAATTCAAAGACATCATCATAGAACCCCTCCATCTGATCATTAATTCAACTTTGCCATGCCAATTAGAACCAAACACAAAAAAAAAATGAAAACACCAAACAAGAAAAACCAACAAAACACAAAACACAAACGAACAAGGAAACGACATATAAAAAATAAAATAAATAAAGACACAATGAAGAAGAGAAAATAGTCAAGAATACTCCCTTAGAATTCTTTGGAATCATCCGAAGAAGTTGTAGGAGTTGCAATGGCATCAGGAGCTAGGAGCGTGGCTGAGAATGGAGTAAATGGAGCATTCGGTCGGCTGCAAATGTGCTGGAAAGACCTCCTCTATGCGATGTCCGCTACTCTTTGTACAAATCATATTTGCTGCAGCAACATTTCCGCAAAACACAACAGAAACACAAATACACTAAGACTTGTATTTTTTTTATTCGAAATCTCTATCTTTGCATAATATAGCTCAGGTTCCAGCACCCCCAAACTTGCTTCCAATACTTCATATCCACCAAATCATTCTTAATAATCTGTAATCATCTGCTTACCACGCTGCAAAACACCAAACAAACAACGAAATCACAAATCAAAACTAACTAAAAACAAAAGGAAATAAAAATATAAATAAAAATATTTATTTTAATTCGGGTTTTCCTAAAGATGATGCTTGAAATCTAAGACAACCCAAACCACCATGCGATCAAGATTTGGTGAAGAGGATCGAGGTCTTCTCACGATTGACCTCTCCACCCCAATAGTACTCTTTCTGCTGCTCTTTCATTTGGAATTCTGGGCTCAATAGGTTCAAACCTTTTCTTCTACACATCAAGCAACAAAATCTCAAAGTCTATAGAGAGAGGTACTAAGATCTTCAGGGGCACACTTGCTTTAATTCCCAAGTTAACATCCTCCACATTAGTAAGAAAATGATCCAACTCGAATTGTGGTGGCTATTCAATGGAATGAACATAAGGTTTGACACTCTCCAACAACTCTAGTGACTCGAAATTTATTCCAAACTTGGCACCCTTTTGTTGTGATTCTACCCAAGTGACTTGAGCTTCTTCCTCATTTTTCATTTCTTCAAGTTTAGAACATTTCATGTTTGCTTTTTTAGCTTTCGAATTATCAAGCTCACCTAAAGCATAACATTTCTCCATTTCATCCAGAAACTTCAAAGAGTTAAAAGCATTGAAGGTTACATATTGGTCGTTGACTCTCATCATGATCTCTCCTTTCTGGACATCAATTGAAGTCCGACCCGTAGCAAGAAACGGCCTGCCCAAGATAATTGGAACATCCATGTCGGCTTCATAATCAAGTATTGATCCACTTGAACTAACACATCCTCTATCTTTCCTTCTGGATGCGCCATCGAGTGGTCTGCCAACTGGAGGGTTACTGTAGTGGGCCTTGCTTCTCCAATACCCAACTTTTTGAAGATTGAGGAAGGCATAAGGTTAATATTTGCTCCCAAATCACATAAAGCTCTTCCAACATCTCGACCTCCAATAGAGCATGGAATTGGAAAGCTCCATGGATCCTTCAATTTAGGTGGAGTTTTACTCTTGAAAATTGCGCTGCTACCTTCTGTCAAAGCAACTGTCTCAAAATCGCCAAGCCTCCTCTTCTTTGTCAAAATATCCTTCAAAAATTTCATGTAGCTCGACATCTGTTCCAAAGCCTCCACCAATGGTATATTAATGTGAAGCTGCTTTAAAACAAACAAGAATCTCCAGAACTGATGATCTTGCTTCTGTTTCTCAAAGCGCCGAGGAAACGAGGGCGAAGGCTTCACTTTCCCCTGTTCTGTTCCCTTTTGCTACTGAAATGCTGTAGCATCTGGGGACATTACAACATGTTTTCCAGTTTTTTCTTCATTTTCCAACTCAGCACTTCAATGGATTGAAGTGGGCTCGGATTGCTTTTGTGGCTTTTCATCATTAACCTTAAGCTCTTTTCCACTCCTTAACGTCACCGCCTTGCACTGCTCCTTGTCTTTCCTTGGATTCACCGTGTCACTTGGCAAAGTTCCGTAAGGTCTATTCTTTAGTTCATTAGCTAGTTGCGCCATTTGAACTTCCAAATTCCGAATCGAAGCTGCTTGGCTCTGAATTACAACATCCGTCTTTCCCATAAACTCCATCATCATAAGCTCTAAAGAATTTGGTTTAGGAGCTTGCACCACCGGTTGTTGTTGTTGATGGTACCCTTGTTGAAAATTTTGCTTCGGTTGCTCTTGACTCCCACTCGAACCTCCACCTTGATTTTTCCAAGAGAAATTAGGATGATTTCTCCACCCCGGGTTGTAGGAGTTAGAATATGGGTTGTTTTGTTGAAAATTTTGGTTTCCCACATAACAAACCGAAGCGGGATTAAACGGAAAAATCTCAAAGGAATGTCCTTCCCCACAATAAACACATGCTAATTCCGCGACGGCCTGCACCACTTGTGTAGATACGAGCTGACTTCCTCCGACACTCAAATTCTTCAACATATCATTCATAGAAGCCATTTGTGCCGTTAATGCGGTAAATACATCCACATCATGTATCCCGGCCACCTTTCTTCCCGTAAGAGCTCTAGAATTCGACCATTGATAGTTGTTGGTGGCTATCCTCTCTAAGATCTCGTATGCCTCATCATAAGACTTTGATAAGATTGCTCTATTTGTCGAATCATCAAGAACCATACGTGTCGGGCCATTCAATCAATTGTAGAACGTCTCTATTTGTATGCAATGAGGTATCCCATGATGTGGAAACTTCCTCAAAAGCTCCTTAAATATTTCCCAAGCTTCGTCGACGGACTCATCATCAAGTTGCTAAAAAGAAATGATTTTGTTTTTGAACTTGGCATTCTTCATTGGAGGGAAATACCTCAAGAAAAATTTCTCCGCTAGCTCATTCCACATAGAAATAGAGTCGGATGGCAAGGTGTTGAGCCAAGACCGAGCTCTATCCTTTACTGAGAATGGAAATAACCTCAATCTAAGTGCCTCTGTTGTGACACCCGCGAGCTTAAACGAATCACTCACTTCAAGAAAAGACCGAATATGGAGATGCACTGTCCACTAAACTGCCCAACAGTTTGAAGCATTTGGAACATCACCGGCTTCAACTCGAACTGTACAGCTTGTACTTCAGGTCGAAGAATCCCAAGATTCATTTCATTGAACATTGGGGCTGCATAGTCTCTAATAGCCCGCTTTCGGTCATCCGCCATGGTAATAGCATTGTCCTGGTTCGCTCCTCCTTCATCTCCATTATTTCCATTATTCCCAAGCACCAGCCGCTCTCTATTTCCAGGAGCTGCTGCCATATCTTCTTTCTCTTTTTGTTGTTTTCTTAATCTTCTAAAAGTTCGTTCGATCTCCGGATCAAAGGGTATCAACTTCAATCCTTCTCCTTCATTCATAAACTAGTTAATACCTGAAATCACCACGAAGAAAGGAACGAATTCAGAGCTTAAAACTAAAATAAAAATAAACTAAACTATAGCTAAACATGCACTAGAAACAAATTTCATTCCCCGACAACGACGCCAAAAACTTGTTGTGTGTGAAATGATGTACACAATTAATAATGCGCAAGTGCACACAATCAACAATTAATAATAGGAAGTATTCCAAGATCGTCTCCACAGGGAATGCAAATGAGATCTTATGCACGTTCAACCAAAAAGAAAATAAAACGATGGGAAATTAAATCAATGTTTTTTGAATTTTCTAAACTAGAAATAAGAATTAACTAACATTGGAACAATAATGAATCGAACAAAAATAAACAAAGCTAACAGAAATAAAGAGTCCACAATTCAGACACCAAAAACATTTTATTAAACGAACAAGGACAAATTTAAAATAGAGACTCAGGTTTAGACTCTCTTATGCTTCATTCACAATCAGACCAATAATGCTAGAGCATTTCCTCAGCAAACATACTACAATGGCGTGAAATCTTCAAATGCATACGATTTTTCCAAATCCCTATGACTATATCAAATTACTAAACTAATATATTCTTATATCTAGCTCATTAAATCAAATATTCATTAGTGTAGCACCATTCACACAAGCCACACATGGTAAACACATATTCCTATGCTATTTAACACATGTGTCATTTTCTTCTAGACACGAGCTCCAATCTTTTCTCCCATGGAGATTTCTCCTTCCAGTATTTGCTCCAGCTTCACGCTGCCCTCTATCAACAAATTAGTGTTGTGTCCAGATTCCCCTCTCCCTCCTGCGGCTACTGTATGTTTTTGTCACTTCTAGGTTTCCAATAATAGAGTATGAAAAGACCTTGCCCCTCCAGCTTTTACTAAAGACTCTCTTTGTCTTCTAGCTAGGGACCACTTCCTCTTTCTTTTGCTGCATCCATCCAGTCAGCATAACTTTTCTAGAATTTGTCTCCTCTCATACCTAAAGCACACATCAAAAGTAATATTATCTCTTTTCCTTACGAAATAGCTAAACACAAATGAAATAACAACAACTAAAGTTGCAACAACAACAATACACCACCAAAAGAAGTAAAAACTAAGAAAAATATAGGATAATAAATAACTCTTTTCAAGAGTTATCAAAATACCTGTTTCAAAACCGAAAGGAGCGAGAAAAAGCGGGAAAGCAAAAATAAAGGATTTAATTAAAAAATAACTAGTAAAGTTAACAGTTGAAAATCATAAAGAACTGATATAAACACAATGTTCACATTAAGTTTAAGAAAAAGGGGATTTCAGAAAGTAACCGTCGTTATTCCAGGTAAGACAAAGGGCATTTGAGAAAATCAAAGTATAATAAACAATATGCTAGAGCGAAGGAGTAGGTGATATGTAAATGCACAGATAACTCAGTAGGATTTACATGAATAAATGCATATAAGTGGCCGACATAGAGGAAAGAAAAGAAAAAGTACGTGGGAATAAGAAGGAGAATACCTTCATAAAAGAGAGAGATTGGAGGTTAGAGATGATATGGAGAGGGAAATGTTTATACTTTTTTGAAGGAATCCACTAAGGCTCCAATATATAGGCAGTTTCATCTTGCAAGGGCTAGAAGCAAAATGACACGTGTAGTATTCGGATGCTAAGAGAGTTATTAATCTTACGGCTAAGATTAAGCGACAAATGGAGTTCTCAAGGACGGGACAGTGAAGAGACGAGCACAATAAACTAATCATCAAAAAGGTAATTGTCAATTTCTACACGTTATGTCAGATAATGATTAGAACAGAGCACAATACCCGAGGGTACAACTTTAAAATTACGAAAGGGTCCTCAAGAAAGACAGGAAAATCACAAATTTCATTATAAATATCTAAATAATAAATTTCAAGAGCTTAACTCTCAGAGGTGTTAGATATCCCCTTTGAGACTTTATGGGGGGGAGAAGCTGATCTGGATGAATATTAGCATAGCTTACCTTATAAGCTATTTAAAAGGCTAAAATGTTAAGAGCGCAACTTGCATAAGCTCTGCTAGCTAAAAAGGGATGAACCATTGAATGTATTTGAGGTCTGCAATGGCAGAGCTCGCATGTAAACGCATGTCTTGTCTGGCCAGAGCTAATAGGCTCTGAAGAGCAGAATTCGGTTATTTCTTACTTGATTTTTATTAGATTGATAAGTCAAAACCCGGTTAGTGAGCCCATATCTAGTTCGGGTCTGCGGGTTTGTGGAAGCGTGGATTGCGTGAGTAGTAAGGACATACACATATCATGCTTTGTCTATCTTATACCCTGCAAAGCTGCCATGCGAATGAAATGGACTATAACAACCAGGTGGTCCCCTGCGGACGTGACTTGGCTCTATTGGAGAGGATTCCAACAGCTCTTACTATTAATCAAAGGTAGTTATCAAGGTAAAGTTACTATTTTATCCTTATATCTTATATTATATATACCCCAATTAAATTCATTCTTAAGGTTGGCTACTCTCTAGACACTTGCTCATAATACACACACACTCATTGCATTCCATTCTCTAGTCTAAAAAGCGTTGACTTGAGCGTTGGAGTTACTCCCCGGAGATCTCCAACCATTCTCCGGTCCTTTTTTGCAGGCTTTTCTGGCAGGACAAAGACCCAGCTACTTGCGACTGCTTTCTACGGTGACATTCGAGGTATGATCTCCAAACTTCTTGGATCTTTCATGCTCTTTTTCTTATTATTTATTGTGGATTAATCTATAATCCAACAGAGGTGAAGGTAGCAGGGGTGAGGGGTGGTTGGTGAAGGCCGTGGGTATTTCTAGGGGGTCTCGGGGGTGGAAGGTGAAGGTCGTGGGTGAGGGGGGCGGTGTGAGACGGTGCGGACGGTTTTGAACGGTTTGAGGTGGGTGCTAGAACAGTTTGGGGTGGGTTCAAGCTTGGGGGTGCATGGCAAGTCGTTTTTAGGGTTGGGGGTGAACTTGGGGTTGCTTTGGGAGGTGAGGAAGCAGTTCTAAAATTGTTTCGGACAGTCCCGAGTGGTCTCGAGCGGTTCAGAACGGTTTCGAGTGGAGGCTGGAGTTGTTTTGGTAGGAGGTTTGGGTTTGAGGGGGTTGGTGCTGCTGGAGAAGGTAAGGGAGGGGGTTGGCGGCAGTTTAGTGGGGGAAGGGGCTTGGGGTGGTGTAATTGGTTTTGAGTTCAAAAAAGTATAAATTGATAAAATATTTTTGGAGGTTGTTTTGTATTTTCAATGCAAAATTGGTATTTTTAACATATACTCTTTTCGTTCCACGAAACTAGTCTCCCTGCTTTTTTACACGTAAACCAATATCTTATTTTATTCATCTTTACTTTATTAGATTTACCCTAACACTCTTTGCTTTTTAGTTATAAATTTTGTCAATTAAGAAAATGGAACTATTTTTGTGGAACGTCTCAATCAAAAAAAATGGACTATATTGGTGGGACATAAATAGTTTATAAAATGAATATTTTTGACGTGTAGAATTTTAAATAGGGCATTTTTAATTTCCACCTTTTATTATTTCAACCTTCCCTCACATTTTAGTACTCTTATATAGGATAGTTGGTATACAAGAATGGTCATTCCATTGAGCATCCATTCCTCCATCTATTCATTATCATATTGCTGATGTACAATAATAATTATGAATAATTATTTTTGCAAGAATTAGTAAATACATGAATATATGATTAATCATTATTTCCACTACCCTTCGTATTAGCTATTCTCAATTATCATGAACAAAATTTATTTTGATTTTTGAAAAAAATAATTATTGGGAACCCCACAATATTTAAGTTTTGATGGTGTTCTCTCGAAACACACTTAGAGTTCATTCTGTTTTGCTAAGTCTTAATCAGTTCTACATGTACCAGATCACTATAATAAAAGGTGAATTTGATAGAGAACATGATCTTAGTCCAGATTAGAAAATGACTTGGAATGTAAAGGATCTCATCCTATAGAAGTCATTATGTTTTTCCTTTTGTTCGTGGACCAGATCAATAGAAGACCACCAGCAAACAGATGATCCATCATATGGTCACTCGATCTGTTTTTATCAAATCACTCACAGAAGATTCTGCCATGCTTTGGAGCATATTTCTTAAAGACCAGATCGACAGTTGACCAGATCGATATCAATCTGGTGTGACCAGATCGTTTATTCCTGAACCAGATGATACCAGATCAGACCCAGTTAACTGGTACTCACTTGATTGACCAAATTAACAGGTGAGAATCCCAAACTACTTGCCACATCAACAGATCTTAAGGAGAAGGAAAGATTATCTATTGGAGATCAAATTTGAAAGGAGAATCAATCAACACACACGAAGAAGGGAAGAAGCATCTATCAACGATCTGCTTTCCATACTTATTGAAGATTTGGTCAAAACTTTCTAAAGGCAAGAAGAGATAAATCTGGGATTCACATCTCTTGATTGGTAATTACATTTATTTCAAAACCAATCAAGCCCAACGGTTAGAATTTCGAATTCTACACCTATAAAAGCTTGGAACCAAGACTGGAAGAGTACAAGACTATTATCAACGATTATCAAGCTATTACTATGCTCAGAAATGAACTCATTCATCAAAGCAATTACTTGAGAAGATTTCTACTCACCAGATCGTGTTCTAAGCCGTTCGTGATCGAAATCACACCAACTCGATCAAGTCTGTCTCATGGAGAAGAAGGAGGAGATCTTTGCTAGTTAGTAGCTTTCTAGTGGATTAAGGTGAAGAGATCCAGTTACAGTAGTTTTCTGTAAGTTGTAAAGGGACAAGACCCTTATTCATGCATAAGTTTCAACCAGATTATGTTTGAAACTTGTGGCTCGTTCTTAGAGAGTATAAAGAAGAGTGTATCCTAGTAGTGGATATCTAATCCAGTTTGGATTGGACCGTGGACGTAGGGGGTTTCCCAAACCACGTAAAAAGAACTGCGTTATTTATATTCTGCATTTTTTCAGTTGTTTATTCACTAACCAACACGTTCACTCAAATTGCATTCTTAATCAATCTGCTTAATATATAATTTAAGTTTTTCAAAGTTTTTCTAAAAAAGAGCACTGACTAAGTCCACCATTTTCTGCACACAACGCTCTGATAGAGAACATAATTACTCTTGATCTCTGCCCAATGTTATTCACTAGAGAGTTTCTGTCTGGAAAGAATAAGATCGATCTGGTCATCAATCTGGTTTGTCAAAATTAAGCACTCTGTAAACAGAAATCTTAAACACTCTGAGAAATTAGTCAAGTAAGCTGAAAAGTTTGCATTTGGTGTATCCCCCCCCCATACACCAAACCTTGCTCTTTCGGGACCAACAAGTGGTATCAGACCAGTGGTTCATATGACCATTGTTTATGTTTCACAAGGTTGAAACCTGTGTGGTCAACTTTAATAGATCTAGGAGAACCTTTTTCATTCACTAGCATCCTATCTGTCATTATTGAATCTTCTGTTATTAGGGCATGTGAAGAATTCTCCATTCAAGGATACAGAGAGTTTCAGAATCAAGATGTGTCAAAAAGCTCATCACTGTCTATTGTGGAAAGTGATAGAGGAAGGACCATTAGTGATTCTAGAAGAGAAGACTCGAATTACAGAAACTGGTGCAGTCAAGGAGATCGTGCTCAAGGATTCCAGAACGTATACATCTGAAGAACGGCGTCAAGCAAATCTAGATGACTTTGCCAAATGAATTATCTTCAGCGCTGTTAAAGGATTCCATTTGGCCAAGATCCAAGATCTAGATACAACCAAAGAACTGTGGGAAGCACTGCGAGAACTCAGCTTAGGCTTAGAAGCTATGATCGTGAACAAGTTGTCCTTGGCGTGCAACAAACTCGATGAATTCAATATGAAGCCTGGTGAAACCATTGAGCAGATGAAGAACAGATTCATCGAGGTGTTACTTGAGGTCTCTACTTTCAACAAGAACAAGTACACACAGAGAGAGAAGAATCTCAAAATTCTCACGGCACTACCACCAAGCTAGGAGATATACTCTGCAATGCAACCACTACGTGCTGATTTCAATGATCTATCTATTGAGGCACTATTTGATTATCTGGCTGTACACGAATGTGACATCAGAAGGATTCATGGACCAGATCATTCTTCAAGCAAGAAGAACGAGAGCAGTTTGAAGAAAGAGAAGGAGATAGCCTTCAAAGCGAAGTGCAAAGCAGATGAACTGTAGTACCAACTGTAGCACCAGAAGGAGAAGGTTATGACAAACTGCTTAAGGAATTTTCTATGATTGCTAAGAGGATGGACAAGATGGAAATCAGATCAAGAAAGTATCGTAGGTTCTATAAAGATAACCAGGGTAGATACCAGAAGAATAAAGAATCAGAACGATCTGATGGCAAAGCAGAAGCAAAGAGTAATGGTAAAACATTTAACTCCACTGACTATACATGTTATGGTTATGGTAAAACAGGTCATTTCAAGACAGATTGTCTTGATTTATCTAAAAGCCAAAGAGAAGAGCTGAGAGATAAGAGAGATCGAAAGTTTAAAGCTCAACGCAAAGCAATGCTGGCAGAAGAAGACTCTAGCAGCTCAAGTCATCTATCTGATAGCTCTTCAGAAAATGATGAAGCATTCTATGCACAAGATATAGAGGATGACTGGGATGAATGCTATATGGGATTTGAAAATGGACTCGACCAGATAGAGGTAAATTCTCATATCTCTATGTCTTCAAATAAACCTGTCTATGATTCAGGAAGTGAAGATGAACTAGAAGTCTCATGGGATGAAATCAATGAGATGTTCAAAAGCTACATAAACATAAAGAAGTTATTTTCTGAAGTCATAAAAGAGAATGACAAGCTGAATGAAACAGTGAAGTTCTTGAGTGAAGAAAACACCAAGTTCTCTACTCAAATAAGTGGTCTTGGAGAACAGATCAAGACAAAAGATGCAGAAATATATTCACTCAATTCCAAGGTGAATGATGTTATCAACAAAAAGGATGTAGTTGAAGAAAAATTGAAGAAGACCATGGAAAACATGAGCAAGATGAACAAAAGCCAAGAATGATCTAGTATGATCATTGACATGCAAAGAAGAGGAACAACTGGACTTGGATATACTGGAAAATCTAGTGAAACCAAATTCGTAGCTGAAAGGAAGAACATACAAGTCAAAGATCTAAAGAACAAAAAGAATCAACCCCAGAAGATGATGATGAAGGAAGCAGGAGACAAGAAGTACTATCAGAAGAAGGGTCAACCTGCTCACTACGTCAAGACAAATAAAGAACATAAGTAGAAGACATATACTAAAACATCATCTACCAATAAAAAGAAGATCAACTAGGATAACATTGAGAGAAACCATCCATCAGTCTACAAAGCTATATCAAGAACATATGATGTTGGAAGAAAGATTACATGCTACATATGTGTTCCCAAAGACTAGCATCAGATAGAGATGTCTTTGGGACTTACACCAGCCTTGTTTAACAAGGTTACTGACAAAGTGCACCATGCTGCACTACTGGAAACGAGTGGTTCAAATCCAATATGGATACCACCAACCAAAGCAGTGGACAAACAGAAGGAAAAGACACCAAAGTAGAAGGTGCATAAGGAGAAAACACAGCGCAAACCACCACAACTAACCAACCTAAGCAGAAAAGGCGAAGGTTGAGAAAGGTGCATGAGTCCCCACCACCAACAACAGAGGAACCACAAGAGATGGGCATACATCAACCAGAACAAGATATTCCTCAACCAGATCGAGTAAGCCCACAGCAAGATGAAGAGGCTCAACAACCAGAAAGCTCAATTCCTCCACAAACTGAGGAGCCACAATTTATTGGACCAGAATCCAGCTTCGATCCTAACCAGGGCAGAGACTTCTCTCCTGTCAGAATAGCAACACCTTCACTAGATCGAATGCAAAGGATCAATAAGGAGGATGAAGAAGAAGAAGAGATAGATGAAGCTGAGGAGAAAAAGAAGCAAGCAGAAGGAGTCATTCACTTGCTGGAAACTGAAACAGATCACTCTATGATTCATGACTTTCCAGGAATTCACATTCTTCCAGAGAGTCTTAGAGCAACCAAGAGATTAAAGTTTTACTTGCTGGTCAAGGACATCGAGTACTATATTTTCGATGCTCTGCTCCAGACCAGATCAATGGAAGAGCTGAAGAAAGAAGAAGCCACCTTGCTAAGCTTACTACAAGCAAGTACTGTAAGCGAGGTTCGAACAGAATACCACCAACTCATATTAGCCATGATAAAACATGAAGCCAGACTGTTGAAGATAGACCTCAAGTCATTCTATACTGATAGAATGGAATTTTACACAAGTGTTCGTGGATCAGATGATGAACCTGATCAAGATGTGGAGATGGGAGACCACACTAAGAAAATACCACCAGAACAACAAACCACAGAGGCCATACCAGATAAACACACACAAGCGGCATAAACGCCAAAGAAGTGATAGAAGAAGATCCATATTATTCATCTAGATCCAGTAGATGAAGAACCAGTGGGACAGTCTATTGATGGAGAACCCACTAATGAGCTATATACTCCTGGCATTGCCCAGAAGCTGAAGAAAGATGCTCGATTCTATAAGTTAGAAGAGATACTGGAGAGGGAGTCAAAGACATTCAACAACTACCAGATCGATAATTTGATCACTCTTCGTATTGAAGACCAGCTCAGTGATATCTGCAACAACATACAAGCAAAAGCCACTCAAGTCCTGGCTAACTTTAATTAGCACCAGAAAGATTATGTCAATGACATGGATCTGGATTTGCGTCGCAAACTGAGACATCAAAACAAAGAATTAAACAAGAAGATGGACAACGATAGAGAGGTTGCAGAAATAGGTAGGGAAAAGTTTGACCTGCGACTAGAGGCAATGGAAAAGAAGACACAAACAGTCTAGACTCTAGTCACTGACATGCTGGCGAAGTAGAACGAGAGCATTGATACTGCTGTGAAGAACCAAGTTGCTGCAATTACTGCTGAGGTAAAGGAGGCCACTGCCCTTGATGTTCATGCCAAACTTGCTGCCTTTGAGAAGGAGAAGTTTGTGGAACTCATGACGGCCAATCAAGTCAGTGTATTACTCTACCCCAACCCTACAAAGTATGAGAACGAGAACACCAGACTGAGTAAGGTGGAAGACCTCCAGCACACCTATGATGCTACTGTCTCTACAATGAACAGACGACTCGAGAGGAAGCTTGATGCCACAGATCAGACGGTTAACATGCTGCTAGGTTTCAAGACAGATGCAGAGGAGAAGATGGAGGCCATGAAGGCAAAACTAGACTCCCTTCGTACACTCATAAAGACAGTCTTTGATGATGTCGAAAAGGTGTGTCTAAGTCTGGCAAGGGAGATGGCCAGAGGAAAGGAAAGGATGCAGCAGAACAATAACTAGAACAAGAAGAAGCAACTGTCCAACAAACCAAGGAGAAGCCCACAACACTCCCAAGGGCTGATCCTACCATTGAATCAGGCCAACAACAACAACAGCAACAACAAGAACAAGCTGCTCGTGACAAAGGCAAGAAGCCTATCGATGAAGGAGACCAGATAGCAGAGTTGCTGCTGTTTGGTGTCAGCCAAGAACAAGCTTGTAACCCTGTCTTTCAGGCACAATTTTACAAAGATCAAGCAGAACTTGAGAGGAAGCTAGCAGCCCAGGAAGCCAGAGAAAAGTCCTACCAGACACCTCCCTCACCTCCTTCATCAGAACGCTCACAACAACAGTCATCTCAATCAACCACTCCGTACAGAAAGAAGAAAAGGAAGCCATTTACTGCCTGGAACCTTACTCTACAAAAGAAGACACCCAAAGATGTGTAGGTTCCAGAGGGAGATCAGAAGGACTGGGAGTTGGTAAAACAAGGCTTCATCATGAATAGATATTTTCTAAAAGAGCCTACCTACTCAGAGTCCACACCAGATGATGACTTCAACAGATACGTGGACAACTTTGGAGATAAAGAACTGATAGAAAAAATCAGATTCGCTGCCCAAAACGTTAAAATCCAAATGAAGGCATCTGCAAAGGAGTATATTCTAGCTGGCTAAGATTAAGGGATACAAAATTGATGTATATTCTAAATTACATCAAGACGTATATTCTAAATTGATCCCAGGGAGCAACATACCAGACAAGACGTATATTCTAAATTACATCAACCAGCTGGCTAAGATCAAGGGATAAAAATTGACAACCATGATCCTAACTACGCCAGAGTTAGAGATGGAATTTATGAAAGTATTCAACTAGTCTCAAATGCACAACGTGAGCAAATGAAGAAGGGAGGAGCTGCCAGATGGTTCTCATAGATTCTTCTTATCTTTTAATCCATCTGTTGTCTTACTGGTTGTTGTCTGTTTCTCTTTTTGTTATCTCCATGTAATCTACACACTCTCAATCTAATATACACAAAATCTCATTGTCCAGAATCAATATTAATGCCTTTTCATTGTAATAAAACTTAATAACAATCTGCAAACCCTTCTGGTTATTTTAAAACCAGATCATGCTTAAAAGCCTTTACTTAGGGTTATTTTGTAAAGTGTGGTTTTGACATCATAAAAAAGGGAGAAATTGTTGGGAACTCCACAATATTTAAGTTTTGATGATGTTCTCTCGAAACACACTTAGAGTTCATTCTGTTTTGCTAAGTCTTAATCAGTTCTACATGTACCAGATCACTATAATATAAAGTGAATCTGATAGAGAACACGATCTTAGAAGTCATTCTGTTTTTCCTTTTGTTCGTGGACCAGATCAATAGCAGAACACCAGCAAACAGATGATCGATCATATGGTCACTCGATCTATTGTTGGGAACCCTAAAGTATTTTGGTTTTGATGATGATCTGTCGAAACACACTTAGTCCTTTTTAGAGTTAAACTGTTCTACGTGTTAACAGATCACTACATATAAAGTGAATTCTGATAGAGAACAGATTAGGAGATGACTTTGCATGTAAAGGAATTATTCCTATAGAAGTAATTTCTATAATAGTATAGGATGAAGGCCAAGATTTCTTGCCAAGAAGAAATCGATCTGCTGTGACAGATAGCAACCAGATCACCGACCAGATCGATGACCACAACGAAGCACCAGATCGATAGAGTCATCAAACCACCAGATGACATCATCCTACACATCATATCCTCTTACCACGTCAAGTTTGAAGTCCATCCAATAGGGCTTGGAAAGAGAATCCACGATTAACACAAGGAAGGAAAGTAACCGTTAGCGATCTGCTTTCCATACTTAGAGAATTGGGTCAACATTTCTACAAGGAAAGAACATATATGATGGATATCATTGATTGGCAATCTACAATCAATCTCACGCCAATCAACAACGGCTAGAATTTTAAATTCAAAGCCTGTATATTTGGAGTTTAGAGTCTGGAGAAGATGGATGCTACATCAATAATATAATCTAAAGAAATCAATCTCTGAACCAAACTAAGAGCTTCAAACATCTAGTGATTCTACATCACACCAACCCAACCTCGATTTAAGTCCGTCTTATCGAGAGAAAGGAGATCACCCTGCTAGCTAGTAGTTTTCTAGTGGTAACGTAGAGGTAATCTGTTGTAAAGGGACACGACCCTTATTTCGTGCATAAGTATCCTTCTAGCTTTGATTGATACTTGTGACTCGTTCTCCACGAGTATAAAGAAGCAGAGTATCCTAGTAGTGGATAATATGGTCTAGTTTTGACCAGATCGTGGACGTAGGGATTTCCCGAACCACGTTAAACAACTGTGTCATTTATCTTTCTGCATATTAATTTACTTTCAGTTGTTTATTATTCTAACTCTCTACACTTTCATATAGACTGTATCTTAATCAATTTGCTTTAACGATCTGTTTAATCCTTAAGGTTTTCAATAAAAGAGCACTCACTAAATTCACCATTTTTCGCACACACAATACTTAGAAAGTAATAAGATCACTCTTATTATTGTCTAAGCATTAACACTAGAGAGCAATCTGCTTGGACTGATATGATAATTATCTAGTGATCAATCCGGTTAGTCATCTGTCGAGCAATTTCTTTCTTAAGAATAGCTTGATCTCTCTAATAATTTTAACTAGTAAACTGAAAAGTTTGTATTTGGTGTATTCCACCCCCATACACCAAACCTTGCTCTTTCAGGACCAACAAGTGGTATCAGAGCGTGGTTCAAAAGGCCATTGTTTCTGTTTCACAGGGATAAAACCTGCGTGGTCAACTTGAATAGATCTGAGAAAACCTTTTTTCATTCACGTGCATACTATCTGCTATGGAATCATCTGATGTTAGGTCTTGTGAAGAGTTCTCCATCCAAGGATATAGAGAATGGAGCTTCAGAATCAAAATGGCACTCAAAGCCCATCACTATCTGATGTGGAAAGTTATCGAAGATGGGACACTACAGATCACTGAAGAAGTGAATGTAACCAACTCAACTGGAGTAACTACACAGATTGTTCCTAAAGATCCAAGGAAATATACTGCAGAGGAACGTCGCGAAGCCAATCTGGATGACTTTGCTAAATGGATCATATCTAGCACAATCAAAGGGGTACATCTGGCCAAAATCCAAGATCTGGATACTGCCAAAGAGATGTGGGAAGCCCTAAGAGACTTGTGTCTAGGATCTGAAGTCATGATTGAGAACAAGCTGTCTCTTGCCTGCAACAAATATGATGAATTCAAGATGAAACCAGGCGAGACAATAGAACAAATGAAGATGAGATTCACTGGAATCCTCCTTGAGATATCAGCGTTCAATAAGAACAAATATACTCAACGAGAGAAGAATATGAAAGTACTAAGAGCACTTCCACCTAGTTGGGAGATATATGCTGCAATGCAACCTTTTCGTGCAGATTTCAATGAACTATCCACTGAAGCGTTATTTGATCACCTTGAAGGCTATGAATGTGATATACAAAGAATTCGTGGACCAGATCATCTGTCAAAAAAGACAAGATATGAGCGCAAGACCATGATAGCTGAACAAGATTCAAGTAGCTCGAGTCATTTTTCAGACAGCTCATCAGAAAATGAGGAAGCATTCTTTGCTAATGACGAAGAAGGCTGGGATGAATGCTATGTGGGACTAGACAACGGTCTGGATGAAGTCGAGGTAAATTCTAGCAACTCTATCTCTTCAAATGATAATGATCTGGAACAGGAAATAGAAGATCAAGCTGAATACTCATGGGATGAGGTCAATGAGATGTTCAAAAGCTATTCGAGCATCAAAAGATTATTTAGAGAAGTAGTAGAAGAAAATGATAGGTTGAAGAAATCCGAACAGATACTAAGCTCAGCTAATACACGATTCATAGCCCAAATAGCTGATTTGGAAGAACAGATCAAGGGAAAAGATAGAGAGATTATTTCTTTAAACTCAAAAGTCAAGGATCTCATCAACAGAAACAACGTAGCTGAAGAAAAGATAAAGAAAGGCAAAGAAATAATCTACAAAAGTGATGAACGTGCCAAGCTGCTAATCAATCTGCAGCAAAAGGGCACATCTGGATTAGGATATCCAGGTCACTCGGAAAAATCTTCTGGAATAATAAGCTGTTGGTCCCGAAAGAGCTAGATTGGTGTATGGGGGGGGGGGGGGGAATACACCAATTCAAAACTTTTTAGGTTTTCTTGTTTAATACTTTAAGTATAAGGCTTTAGCACTCTTAACAACTTAAGATAGCTTGAAGTAGTCAGATAAATCTTCTTATTAGGAAGATTAAGTCTCACTCAAATAATACCTTATATGTGGATAACAATAATCAAGAGACACAAACACAGATCTAAGCTTGATTAAAGTTGTGTGCGGAAGTTGGTGGTTAATGCTCTTTTTAAGATGAAAACCTTTTCTTTCTTGAAATAGTTAAGAACACAGATTTATATGTATGAGTATGAAGAAGATGATGGAGAAGAAAAACAGAAAGTAAAGAACACAAGAGTTAACGTGGTTCGGGATAAACTTCCCTACGTCCACGGCTCGATCAAAACTAGATCGAAATCAACTAAAGTCTCCTTTCTTTTTACTCGTTGAGTACGAGCCACCAGCTTTATCAAAACTAGATAAATACTTGTGATTACACTTCTTCTTCCTAAGATTGAGAACTACAATCTAGGAATATAACTGGATCAAAACTAGATCCTAACTTTGGGTTTTGAAACAAACAACTTTCCAGAAAATAATAACTTCAAGAACTGTAGACACTCAAGAGAATTCTTGATTTTGAAGGAGTGCTTTTAAACGTTGATAGCTTGAAGTATTTTGAGCAGAGTAAAGGCAATTTTCACTTGAATTCTCGTGCTCATTTCTGGAGATGAAGGTGGTATTTATAGCTTCAATGAAGAAACTATCCGTTGGAGAAGAAGAGGTCCTTCTTCATTGCATTAATGACTGCATTAAATGCATGGCAGTGTTGTTGAGATACGCGCTGTCAATATGAGAGTGGTTACCACCTTTCATGAGGTTTCCCAATGTATTGCCATACTGGGAATGATTCATCGTACAGAGATATTGATATTCTTGTACTTCATTCCTTAAAGCATGCTGTTGATGTGACAATACAAGGAGTGGTTGACTTGTGACAAATTTAGGTATGTCGGCAGTCCACCGTAGTTACCGTGAGGAGCAGCTTGATTTTAATGTCATAGCAGCTTGCTGACTTTTGTGTTGAAGCTTCATCTCATTTTTCTTTGACTTGAAGCAACCAGATCGTTTCTTAGAATCAGACGATCTGCTATATGAATGCTGAGATGACAAGATCGTTTTTGCATATAAACGATCTGTTGCTACATATACCAGTTGGTTGTACTTCTTTTGAACGCACTGCTTCATCCTCTAGAAATGTCTTTGAGAACGATCTTGTTGTTGAAATGTAGCAGCGGGCTGTTCCTTCTTTCACAACGAGCTGCTAAATAACTTGTAGAATGTAACAGGCTTATTTTAGAAATCAAGCTCTAAACTAAAGAATCAGATCGTTATAAGTAAGCTTAAAACTTCAAGCTACTTTTACAATTGTGATCTGTTAAAATACAATCTAGAAAATGAAACCAAAGCAAGCAAGATAAAATGACAGCTCGCTGTAATTACGAGGAGCAGATCGTTAATTTCTTGGAAAACGATCTGCTTTCTTTTTACTCGAGCTGTCTTACATAGGAAATAAATACTTGCAATAATAACTCATTGTGTCTAGGGTATCCAATACAAGAATAAGACAGATCGTTATTTACCTTTACCAAAACGATCTGCTTCTTTTACACTTAGATAATCCTTAATAGATGACAATGATTATTTGGTTTCAACATTTAAACATGTAGTTTCGAGGAACATCATCAAAACAAATGGATTTATAGGGTTCCCAACAATTTCCCCCTTTTTGATGATGTCGAAACCTACATTAAGACTTTCTTTTAAAATAAAGTTATAATCAATGAAGATAGTTAAGAAGCATAAGAAATGACAAGCATAAACATTGCCTGGACAAAGAGATATTGTCATCAGGTTGTTTTTCACAAAAAAATGTTCATACTTCATTGATCAAGCAGGATATTACAATTTACATCAGTTCGCTTGCAAAAAAAAATCAAAAAGAGATTTTAGGATTGGGATTGTCTTCTTTGTTGTTCAGCTAGCTGTTGCCTTCTTCTTTCAACCATTTCCCGTTGCCTTAGTTCTGAAGGCACGCCAAAACTTGCATAAATACCATTAAAAATCCTTCGATAATCTTTGTTGTTAAAATCAATGGGGTAGCCCATGTGCTGTGCAGATCGATTAATGGCATTTAATACTGCAGTGTGATCCACTTCGGTAGTTCCAGGAATCCTTGGATACAGCAAGGTCGTTTTTCTTGGTGCAGTGAGAGGATGGTTTTGCATAGCAGATTGCCTGTATAGATATTCCACAAAAGTTTGATTTTTGTGTTGAGCGAGGAATTCTCTAAACAGCTCATCCACTGACCCACCTTGAACATCCTGGTCCATCAAGTAATAATGTTGCATTATGAATTCCTTGACCAGTTTGTTCCATTGAGCAGCTTTCTTCGAGTGTAGCCAGGTCAGGTTTTGGGGTTCAGTGAGCTGGTATTTTTCAAAAAATTTGAACATTGGGTTTGTTGGCTCAATTTCTTCTTCTGATGATTCAGCCTTTTCTTCTTGGGCACCAGTCATCCCCTGTCTTTGTTTTTCTGCTCTCCACAGCTTTTTGAATTCTGGGTCAGCTATCTGCTCAGCTGTGCACCCATCCAGAAACATTTCCTCATTTTCAGCTTCTTCGGTCATGATCTCCTTTCCTTTTCTCTTGGCAGCAGCCTTCTTTTCTTCCTCTTCTTTCTTGCGCTTTTCATCATTTTCTTTTTGCAGTTGTTTTGCTTCAGCAATCTGCTTTGCAGTTAACTTTTTCTTCTTTGTAGCAGCAGCTTGTTTCTTTTTGATTTGGGAAGCAGCGGGCTGTGCTTTCCTTTGCTCTTCCCCCTTTTCGACATCAGCAATGAATTCCTTGGAGATAATAAGTCGAAGGGAGGCAAGTTCATCTTGAAGAGCTTTGAAACGAGCATCAGAATCTTCTTTGTATTGTAGGAAAGCAGAAATGTTTCCAGTGATTTCATTGAACTGTGTGGAAGAGCCCTTAACATGAGATTGAAATTCAGCAGTCAGCGCGCTGTGAGCCACTTTCATGTCAGTTATAGTCTTATTGATCAAGAAGATTTCGTTTCCAGTGGCAACATCTTCCTCCTTCAATGCCTCAGGCAGCTGGGCTTTGAGTACCGCGGGCAGCGCGCTCTTAACCACATTTGGAATCGTGGTTTTCTCCATGTCAGCGTACTGACCTTCCACGTGCTTCTTCACCTCCTCCACCATCTTGTTACCAGCTGCAAGCATCTTGGTTTCAAATGATTTGGATTCTTCTTGAAGAGCAGCAATCTTGGAGTTCGTTTCTTCCTTGTATTTATCATAGACTTCACGATCACTGTCCAAGGTTTTATGCAGCTCGTCGGAGAGTTTAGTGTGAGCGCGCTGGACATTCTGTTCAACAGATAGAAGTGCACTTTCTGCCGCAGAAAATACGAAATTTGCTAGTGCAGCAGATCGATTATTGATCCGTTCATGAATAAGGGCGTTGAGTTGATCTGCTGTCATGTGTGCACTGAGATTTGAAGATAGTAATTCTTCCAGCGTGTGCATGTGGAAACCATCTGGTGCAGTACAGTGAGTGTAGACTTCTTCTAAGTGTTCAATGGTAGTTTGTTCCGTGATGTGTGCAGCAGATGGTTCAAAAATTGGGGTTGTTTCCTCCTTTCGAGCAGATGGTTCTTCCTGGTTGAGCGGATCAGCGGGCTGAGATGATGTTGAGGCTTGAAGTGTTTCTGTCTCAGCATGGTGTGCATCAAAATTAAAAATCTCATCAAAATCGCCCGACTGCAAGTCCACGGCGAATGAATACAAGTCCTTTTCTTGCTCATAGTAGGGAGCAAGATCGATTTGTAGTGAAACAGCTTCTTCTTTCATCTTGGTCAGCACATAAGTGCGAAAATACTGCCTGGCATCTGGCACATCAAGAAATCCAAAGTGAGTTTGTAATCTGTTTTCCTCAGCCTTCAGCTCGCTGATGGAAAAGAGTAGTAAGATGGCCTCCAGAATGTAGAATTTGCAATCTCTGATTTCCAAATAAGTCTGGAACTTTTGAGCCATTGCAAATGTGGCTGGTGTAAGCTCGATTCCTGGCATCAATTTGGTCACTGTCGCAGTTGCCTTCTCTTGCAGCTGTTGGAAAAGTAATTGAGCACCCTTTAATCGTTCCACTATGTCATCAGTGGGCTGCTCGTGAATATTAAGATCAACTTCAGCCTCATTGATTTCGGGAGCAGATGGCTCCTTAGTTTGGTCAGCTGTGGCAGCCAATTCCTCCTCCAAATTTCGAGCAGTCGGTCTGCTCTTGGTTTTCCTTTGTTTCTTTCCCTTTTCTCCAGCAGCGGGCTTGGGACTACCTGCTGCCTTCCTCTTGACAGCTCGCTGCTTAATTACTTCTTTTTGGGCTTGAGCAGCGGCAGCTTCACCAATCGTCTCTGGCTTCTTTGTTGGGATAATCCACTCTGGATTTGATTTGCCAACTCGGATAAGTTCTCGTTTTAACTCATCATCAGTGACTTTTAAGAAAATTTGGGAAGCAATGCCAAGCGACATTTCCATCTGGTGTCTGTTCTTTGGAAGAATCCAATCTTTGCTAAAATCCACGGACTTGTGCCATTTGTCGCGCTGGAAGAACCCAGCAATGATTGTGCTAAGTTTTGTGGAGAGTCGAAGAGGTCGCTTGACGTTCAACTTTGTGCAATTTCCATCGCTGTCTTGATGTATGTCGATCTGCTGCTCTTCATCAACTATCAGTTTTAACAGCGATCTTGCCCAATTGATTTTGAGATTGAGTAAAACAGCAGTCAAGACCTTTAATTTTCCTGCAGTTACTGAGTCAAAGGTTCCTTGGTGTCCAAGAAACACCTTTTGTACGAAGTCAAGAAGAAGACGATAACTGGGTAGCATTAATGATCGGTTGAAAGCTTTCCCCGTCCATTGAAATGGTTGGGCCAGAATAATATCGAGAGCACTTTGAATTTGAGCATCAGTAATTTCTTCAATCATGTCTCCTTCATCCTTCAAATGATATGTGTGAAGAATCATATCAATTACTGTCGTTCGAATGTTGTCTTCCTTTGACTTTCCTACTGGTATCTTGACTGTATATTCATCACCATTATCAACCATCCACGAGCAATAGAATAAAGCAATTTGTCGAGGGAGAAAATAATCTGGTTCTGAAGTGATGATTTTGTAGAACCCTAGATAGAAATGCAGATCAATTAAGACTAGATTTATGACAAGGAATGGATAAATTCAAGTATACCACAAATAGAACATGTAGACACATATATAACAACCCTTGTAAGAACAGTCATTATAGGAACACTAAATGAAAAAGATTCAATTAGGATATATAAAAAATAGGTGCATGCTTAATGTCTAAACCTGAGCACGCAGTGATTTTACTGAATAAAACATCTAGGGTACGAAACCCATGATGTTCAAGTATTGCGCGAGGCTCCGGTGACAGTTTTGCTTCTATGGTGTGAAGCATCTCTGATAAGGTAATGGTTTTAGTTTGTGAGGAAGAAGAGCTTGCTTCGGAAGCAGACATTTTGAAACTGATTTGAGTTGTTTTGAAAATGTTTGGTTGCAGAAAAGCTTGGCTTGAGAGAACTAACACAACAATGGTGGTTTTAGGTTTTATGCGAGGGAAGTTTTGAAAGTGTAAGAGGGACAGTCAAACTTTCACAAACTTATAGGTATATCATGAACGAACCAGATTAAATCATGTAAAAGTAATAATAAGTAACGGTTGAGATTACTCCCTTGTTTAATTATTTGCCGCCCAAAAGTGAGTTAATTTTATACGCCATTGATTTCTTGTGTTGATGGAAGTCACATCATTTTCTTGAAGCGCGAATCGAGGACTGCAACATTAAATGTCTGGTGCTTCTATCGTCACTTTTTCTGACGTGCAGACGCTTGAAATATCTAGAGAATCAATTTATATTAATTAGCAATCATTAGAATTAAATAATTCAATAGTCGGAGAAATAAATGAATTGGATTCCCCCTTGACTAATGATTCCCCCTTGATTAGTGCTCTAGCAGATCGTTGTTGGTTGAGAACGATCTGCTCTTTCTTGATGTTAGCAGCTAGCTTCTGATTTTCATATTTGTAGCTTGCTGTTATGGGGAGCAGATCGTTGTTTGCTGCTTAACGATCTGTTAGTAACAGATCGTTTTAATCTTGTGAACGATCTGCTATCTTCGTTCATGTTGCAGCTTGCTGCTTGATGTATTTGTGCATATCAGGTCGTTTTGGAGCAGATCGTTTTCTTCTTTAAACGATCTGCTGTGTACAATCAATTTGAGCAGCTAGCTGTTGATCCACAAAATTAAGCAGTTTAATTTAGAAGTTAAGTACTGTTTTAGCAGAGGGTTATAACTTAGCAAATGAGGAGCTAGATTAAGGTGATAACAGATTTAGAGGTGTGATAACAGATTGCTTTTTACCACCAGCTAGCTGTTATCAACACTTGTACCAATTTCAATGTTTATTAAACCCAATTTTCCACATAGCATTTTGAATCTGTCTTCAGGTAGTGCTTTCGTGAGAACATCAGCTCGCTGCACATCCGTGTGAATTTTCTCTATCTTGATGTTCTTCTTTTCAACATGGTCACGTATAAAGTGATGACGAACATCAACATGTTTGCAGCGAGTATGAAGTACATGATTTTGTGTGATAGCAATTGCGCTTAAGCTATCACAAAATATTGGTACGCTATCCATGTATACTTCATAATCTTTTAGTTGTTGTTTGATCCACAAAATTTGTGCTGTGCAACTCCCTGCAGCCATGTACTCTACTTCTGTTGTTGAGGTTGCAACCGAAGTTTGCTTTTTAGAGAACCACGAGATGAGCTTGTTTCCAAGAAACTGACAAGTCCCAGATGTGGATTTTCTATCAAGCTTGCAACCTGCATAATCAGAGTCAGAGTAACCAGTTAATACAAAATTATCATCACAAGGATACCATAAACCTATCTCAATGGTCCCTTTGAGATAACGTAAAATTCGCTTGGCTGCTTCTAAATGAGATTCCCTTGGACTCGCTTGATACTTAGCACAAACACCAACTGCAAAAGTAATATCAGGTCGACTAGCAGTTAGGTATAGAAGTGAACCAATAATACCACGATACAATTTTACATCTATTGCCTTCCCGAGTACATCAGGACCAATCTGCCCATTGGTTTGCATCGGTATTTTTCCTGGCTTGCAATCTTTAACTCCAAACTTTGTGATGAGATCGTTGATGTATTTGGATTGATTAATTAGGATCCCATCAACAGATTGCTTGACTTGTAAGCCTAGGAAGAAATTCATTTCTCCCATCATTGACATCTTGTACTTGTCCTGCATTAGCTTACTAAACTTGTTACAAAGGAATTCAGATTTGGATCCAAAAATGATGTCATCAACATAAATTTGAACTAAAAGGATATAGTCTTGAACTTTGATGGTGAATAGCGTCTTATCAACTGATCCTCGCTTGAATCCCGATTGAAGTAAGAATGTAGACAGTGTCTCATACCAAGCTCGAGGAGCTTGTTTTAGTCCATACACTGCCTTGGCTAATCTGTACACCTTGTTCTCATCTTCTACTTCAAAACCAGGTGGTTGTTCCAAATAAACTTCTTCTTCTAGAATTCCATTCAAAAATGCGCTCTTTACATCCATTTGGAAAATTTTGAAGCGTTGGAAAGCAGCATAAGCAAGAAACAATCTGATGGCTTCTAGTCTTGCAACAGGTGCAAATGTTTCGTCAAAATCTATCCCTTCTTGTTGACAATAACCTTTTGCAACTAGCCTTGCCTTGTTTCTTACTACTTCACCTGTTTCATCTCTTTTATTCTTGAAAATCCATTTGACTCCAATCACACCTTGATGATGAGGTCGATCCACTAAGTACCACACATCATTCCTCTTGAACTCATTCAATTCTTCTTGCATGGCATTGATCCAATCTGCACTTTGCAAGGCTTCTATGATGTCTTTAGGTTCGGTGTGAGCAAGATAGCAGCTTAGTAATGCGCTTTCTCCATGCATGCGTCTAGTTCTAACTCTATCCGTAAGGTTCCCAACAATGAGATCGGATGGATGGCTATCTATCCATTTTCTTCTTCTCCTCATTTCTTCCTCAGAAATTTCGATCTCTATTTCTTCGGGTGGATTTTCGAATTCAGGGTGATCTATGGTAGGTGCATCAAGAAGATCGTTAGTATTTAAATCAATGCATGACACTTCATTTACCAATTGTAGAACAGATTGTTGTTGAGTTGAGGGAAGGGAAGGAGCATTTTGTTTATCAACAGTTGGTTGAGGATGTTCATGAGAGGTTCCCCCTTCATTTGTTCCCCCTAAGTGAGTGAATTGTCCATCTGTTCCCCCTTGATGTGAGTTTTCTCCAGCAGGTTGATTATTGGTTTCTTCTTCATCTTCATCTTTTCGTGGACTCCATAGTAGGATGTCATCGACTAGACAGTCTGTGGAATTTCTCAAGGTTGAGCGAGAGTTATCATCCTTTGAATAACTGCTATCTGTTCCTGAAACTTCAAAATTGGTTTCATCAAAAACAACATGTGGTGTTACTTCCACAACAAGAGTTCTTTTATTAAAAACCCTAAAAGCTTTACTGATTTCAGAATATCCTAAGAATATTCCTTGATCACTTTTGCTGTCAAAGGTTTTTAATTGAGATTTCTCATTGTTGTGAATGTAACATTTACAACCAAAAGATTTAAAATAAGAGATTCGAGGCTTCCTGTTGTTCCATAGTTCGTATGGAGTTTTCCCATGACGTTTTGTCACAACAGATCGATTTTGAGTATAGCAGGCGGTGTTGACTGCTTCTGCCCAGAACTTCTTTGGGAGATTGATTTCATTTAACATTGTTCGAGCGGCCTCCTTGAGCGATCTGTTGCGCCTCTCCACAATCCCATTTTGTTGTGGTGTACGAGCTGCTGAAGTTTGATGATGAATTCCCATCTTTGAACAGTATTCTTCGATCATATGATTAATAAATTCGGTTCCACGATCAGATCGAATGGTGATGATGGATGACTCCTTTTGATTTGAGAGTTTGTTGAGCAGATCGGGTAGTTTCTCTAGAGTTTCCCTTTTCTTGAACATAAAAATAACCCAAGTGAATCTAGAGAAATCATCAATAGCAACAAGAGTATATTTTCTACCGTTAACACTTAATGGAGATACAGGTCCAAAAAGGTCTAGATGTAGGAGCTCTAGAATTCTTGAAGTGGAGTGGGCTGCCTTTGTAGAGAATGAAGCTCTTGTTTGTTTTCCCGCTTGGCAAGCATCACATTTATGGTCTTTGTCGAATACTTGATTGGGTAGACCTTCAACCAAATTGTCATTCACCAGCTTGTTGATTGACTTGAAGTTCAAATGACTCAATCGTTTGTGCCACAGCCAGCTGGTTTCTGAATTTGATCTTGTCACTAGGCAGGTTTCATTTTGATTGTTCCATTGTACAATATATAACCTGTCCTGTAGAATCCCAGTAAGAAGAATTTCTTCTCCTTCTATATTTTTGACAAGACATTTGTTAGCAGTAAATTCTACTCTCTTGTTATTAGCACAAAATTGGCTAATTGAGAATAGATTATGATTTAATCCTTCAACATACGATACATTTAAAATAGTAGTGTTACCAACTTGAAGGTCACCATAACCCTTTGTGTATATCCTTTTGAGTTTCCTCCAAAAGTAACATTTGGTCCAGTACACTCCTTGTAGTTGATTAACAATTCTTTGTTGCATGTCATATGTTTGGAGCATCCACTATCAAGTATCCAAACTGCACCCCGAGCTGTGCACGATCTTCTCATCGATCTCCTATCCTGCAATGAAAGTTCATTTAGCTACCCCACTGAATGAGGGTGCTTTGTTAGTAGACAATGTTCCTTTTGGAACCCAAATTTGTCTAATTATGGAGACATTCTGTGATGGTCTGATTTGCCTCCCACTAAAATCAATGTACACGATTTTCTTTTGAGCAGGTGAATGATTGGGCACATGTTTCCTAGGAGCAGTTGGTTTGTGATAGACTTGTGGTTTTCTCTGGTTGAATTGTGGAGGAGCTCGCTGATGGTTGGCCTTTGGAGCAGGTTGATTGAACTTTTGTGCAGGTGGTTTTCTTTGTTGAAAACCAATTCCTTGTGTAGTGAACCTCTGTTGTTGCTGTCCTTGATCCTTGATCAAAATTGCTTGCGGCTGTTTTGCACTATTTTTGAGATTTACAATCTTGTCCTTTCCCTTCTCTTTGACAAAGTTTCCTTTGGGTGGACCTTTGTCAACTCCATTAAAACCAATTCCTCCATGATCTGACGATCTCCTTTGCATATCATTGATGAGATGAACTCTGTCTGATTTTTTGTGGATGTAATAATTAAGCATTACACCAAAGTTTTCCGCCTTGTTGTTGGCCGACGATTCTCTTTCAATTAAATCCGAGATTTTAGCATTAAGAGCGTAGACTTCTTCACTCTTGTTCTTTATCTGCAGAAGCATTGCCTTCTCTCTATCATTGAATGAAGCACTTACTTTCTTCATTTCTTGAATAGTGTTGGCCATTCTTCCATTTTCTTTAATGGCATGTTTGAACATCTTGTTCAATCTTGCATGATCTTCCATGAGTTTATTAAAATCTTCTATGGAGAGATCGTCTTCTTCTTCTTCATCTATCTCCTCGTTGTCACCCGAATCATACATAGGTGAGTTAGAAATAGGAGAAGAACAATTATTTACTACGTCATTATTGTCGAGTCCATTGTCATGACCCATGAGACACTCATCCCATTCTTCATCCTCTTCGGCGATGAATGCTTCATCGTTTTCGGATGAGCTGTCGGTTAAGGTTCTTGAAGCAGATTGTTCTTCAGCAAGCATGGCCTTGCGTTGTTCTCTTAGCTTCTTGTCTCGCTTGCTTCTAAGCTCTTCTCTTTCTGCCTTGGAGATATCGGGGCAGTCCGTTTTGAAGTGACCTTTCCTACCACATTTAAAGCAGGAAAATTCAGATAGGTCAGCCTTATCATGTGAGGTGGATTTTACCTCATTCCTTTTCTCAGGTCGATCTCCAGATCGATCTCTTCCTTTGAAATTTCTGTTGTCTTTGTAAAGTCGTTTATATCTGTTAGCCCTAAGCTCCATCTTTTGGAATCTTTGAGCCATGAGTGAGTACTCCTCGAAGTAGTTTTTGGTGGGATAGTTTTCATCATCTGAGCTAGATGCTTCTTTTACTATCACGAGTGGGGGGGACTTCTTTTCAATCTCCTTTTCCTTTAACTTGGCTTTGAAGGCAGTATCTTTTTCCTTCATTCCTGCAGCATAGGGTTTACTCGAGGAAGAATTAGTATGGCCATGAATACGATTGATTTCGTACTCATTGCCTATTAGTAAATCAAATAGAGAATCAGTGGTAAGAGAGTTAAACTCTGGCATCATGGGATGCATGGCTGAGTAGATTTCCCAAGTAGCGGGTAGAGCACGAATGACTTTCAAGTTTTTCTCTCGTTGAGAATACTTGTTTTTGTCGATGATGGCTATTTCAATCAATACTTCTGTGAACCGGTTCTTCATTTGAGCTATGGTTTCTCCTGACTTCATTTTGAATTCTTCAAATTTGTTACAAGCAATAGACAGCTTGTTTTCTTGTATGATGTCTGATCCACGGCTAATTTTTTTGAGTACATCCCACATCTCCTTTGCAGTTTGAAGATGTCTGATTTTGGCCAAGTACACGCCTCTTACTGTACTCGAAATTAGACCTTTGGCGAAGTCATCGAGTCCAGCTTCTTTTCTTTCTTCAACGGTATATTCGTCAATGGTCTTTTCCTTTTCAACTATGACCAGTGAAGGAGTTGGACCAGTTCCATCCTTTATCTCAGCACTTCCCTTGTTCATGATTTTGATAGGTCCATCAGTAATGACCTTCCACATTTTGATATGTTGTGCTCGTAAACACATCTCAATTCTGAAACTCCAGTCTTCATATCCGGCAATGGAGAAATCCTCACAAGCACGTATCATCTGTCCTTCCATAACTTCAAGGAAGATGATTAAATAAATGCAAGTGCAATATGCTGTGAAAACGTTTTCAGGATCTATTCAAGAAGACCACACAGAGATAATCTCTTGTGAATTAGAAACAATGGTCAAAATGAACCACTGCTCTGATACCACTTGT
>JAPKLX010000894.1:0-36045 GCA_026898415.1 Leonotis leonurus | reverse complement strand
GTGAGATTTTTATTATCAGTTCTAACAAGAAATCTAACCGGGGTTAATATACTGATAATTTTTCTATTGTTCTAATAACAGCTAAGAGCTCTTTTTCATTAGAATGATAATTCTTTTCAGCTAATTTAAAACTACCTGAAATATACCTGCATATCGGTTCAGATATTTTACCTTCAGTTTCGATAGAGGTTCTGAGGACACCTCCCCAATAATCATTAGACGCATCCGTCTCTATGATCATTTTGTCTTCTGGGTTAGGAAGATAGAGCTTTGGAAAACTCCTTAGATTCTTTTTTATTTTCTTCATATAATCAGAATCTTTT
This sequence comes from Leonotis leonurus, assembly GCA_026898415.1. Lineage (NCBI taxonomy): Eukaryota > Viridiplantae > Streptophyta > Magnoliopsida > Lamiales > Lamiaceae > Leonotis > Leonotis leonurus. The sequence continues at coordinate 35,722 of JAPKLX010000894.1, read as the reverse complement.
TCCGTCCATTCCCATCGAACTTCTTTCTTAAGCTTTACCTGCAAAGGTGCTCTAATGGCTGCAAGCTTAGGAATATAATCAGAGGCATAGGTCAAAATACCTAGAAATCTCTGCAGTTGTTTCTTATCTTCAAGTGTATCTGGGAACTTATGTATATGTTCTAAGATATGTGCTTGAGGAGTGAGCGTTCCTTCGTTGATTTCAAGACCTAAGAAATCAATCTTAGTTTGGAACAACTGGGCCTTCTTCTTACTAAGTATAATCCCAAAGGATTTACACTTATTAAGAACTGCTGCAACGTGCAACATGTGTTCCTGTTCATTGTTAGAGAATACAAGGATATCATCAATGTAAACACAACAGAACTTACTGTAATCGTTGAATGCAGTTTGCATCCATCGTTGAAATATGGAAGGAGCCTGTTTTAAACCAAAAGGCATTACGTTCCATTCATAGTGTCCTTGGGGACATGTGAAAGCTGTTAAAGTTTTAGACTTATCATCTAACAAAACTTGCCAGAATCCAGATTTACAGTCAAAAGAACTAAACATCTTTTTTCCTCTAATTAACGAAAGTAATTCGTTTCTATTAGGGAGGTTATGGGAATCTCCTATAGTGGCATTATTCATTGCTTTGTAGTTTATTACCATTCGTTTCTTTCCACGTTTTTGCTCACCATGATTGTTAACCATGAAGGCTGGAGCCATGTGTGGGGAATTACTAGGTCTAATTAATTTTAGATCTAATAGTTCTTGAATTTGCTTTCCAAATTCTTTTCTATCCTCTGGGCTGTAAATCATTGGTTTTACTTTGACTACTGCTTTAGGATCTGCTAGTTTGATTGAGGCTGTCATCCATTTCTTAGTCTTTAAGGGATCTAAGGGATTCTCAGAACAAACTGTTTCTAGGAGTGTTTCGATTTTTGAAACCTTTTGAATTTCAAAATTCATTTTCTTAGCTTTTCTTTGCTTATTAATAAGCTCTCTCCCCCTTTCTAAAAGAAGATTAATTTTGTGAGGACTTATATTTACCACTGGTGGTGCTTGTTTTTTAGAGCGTTTTTTCATAGCATCTAAATAACCGGGTTTTCCTACTTGGTAGGCAATTTTTAACTTACTTATAATGATAGGATCATTATTAAGAGTAAATATAATTCTATCAGTATATTGCACAAAGGGCTGATATAATTGACAGAAATTATTACCAAGAATAAAGTCAATACCTGATTCTTGTTGATAGACTGTAGGTATATGAAATATTTCTCCTGCAATCATTATGTCTAGGTTTTTGCAAACCTTGTCTATTGTTATGGTTGATCCATTGGCTATTTTTACCTTTATAGATCTTTCGCTATTAACCCAATGTTCTTCGGGGATAACGTTCTTGCTAGCTATACAGAGACTTGCACCTGTATCTACATAACAATGTAATTCAATTAACTTATATCCGGTAAATTTGAGTTTACCTTTGACATAAATTGAATTAGGGTTAGTGATATTGGCCATCACTCTTTCATCATCTTCAATTGCTGTCTGAAGTTGATGCATCATTTGATTCTGAATCTGTTGGATCAGGATCAATTTCTTTAATTTGGTAAACATTAGTTTCACCTTCGTAGTAATCTTCAACTGGCATAAAACCTTTGCTGGAGATTTCTTCTAGTAGTTTGACTTTGTTGTCAAACTTTCTTCTATTTGGGCACTCATTTGCATAGTGTCCTTCTTCACTGCAAATCCAACATCTGCAGTTTTTCTTTCCTTTGGGACAAAACTTTTGTTTGTTAGTTTTTTCAAAGGATTTCTTTTTGACAAACTTGCCAGGTTTGAAGGGTTTTCTTTTCTTACTAAACCTGTATCTTTTTATCAGTTTTTTAGAAGATTTCTTTTTATAAGTTTTTCTACAGCCATATTCAAATGGTTGTTCAATAATCTTATCACAAGATCTTTTGCTAAAAGATTTTAGCTGTTTTTGTTTTCTTGTTAAATCACAAATCTTAGCGATTTCTTCTTTAACAATTCGTTGAGCATAACCCAAACTATATGCTGCAACTCCTGAAGCTTCTAGATCGAATCGGTCTAGAGCCTTTTGTCCTATCAAAGGGATTTTTAGAAGATAACTTTTAATATATTTTCTATAATCACTTTGATCTTCCATCTGATATAAGTACTTTTCATAATCACAATAGAACTGATCTAGAAAAGATATATCACAAAGCTGCATATTAGTAAGCATAGTTTCTGCTTTACTTTTTATACGAGCTAGTTCCTGTATTTTATCGGAAGATAAATTTATTCCTAAGAACATAGTATAAATTCCATTTAAAACCTCTTCAAAGGCTGTCATAGGATTTAATTTTGGTTCCCACCTGGTGAGTTTAATAAAGGTATTAACAACACCTGCAGATTTATGTTCTAATAGGAGCAGAACTGTGTTCTGATCATCATAAGAATCCTTATTAGTTTGAATAATCAAACTGATTTCTTTGGCCCATATTTCGATGAGTTCTTTTCTATTTGTCATACCATCAATATTAAGGATGTTACTTCCAAAAATATTTGTAGTATTCTTTGCTTCAGGGAAAGGGTGAAACATACCTTTTCTCTTTCTGCTTTCTCTTTCAGCAGAATCTTTCGTTCCTGAAGTTTCGCCTTTATCTTCTTTCTTTGGTGATGGAGGTGGAGTGTCTCGTCGTCTATCCATTCTGAGATTTTCTCGAAATTGAACCTCAAGACTCTCAGTTTCGTCTTGGGAATCCTCTGACTCTTCCGAGCTGAAACTATCAATTTTGTACGAAATTTCGTTAATACCAAACATAGATTTCAGTTTATCACTTTCCTCTATTTCTTGGTTGGCTATAGATTCATCTTCTATTTCCATAAGTCTTATTGCATGCTCAAGGATATCACAATTACTATCATTGATTTGTAATTCATCATTTTCTAGATTACTCCAGAAAAACTTTTCTACTTCCTCCATGTAATTCATATTGATTTTTTATCAACACCGAATGGCCATGTAAGGCTTCCAGGATTTCTTCCTGTTCCCAATTCTTCGTTACCAACACTGAAGTTTGGGTAACTATATTTACCTGAACTTGTCGGTCGTGTCTCATGTTGATATTCAACTGAAGAGACTATTTCTTCTTTCTTTGATGTACCTGTGCTTAGAACATCAAGAATTTCTTTGTTGCAAGGACAATCATGAATAATTGTTTTTATCTCATGAATTGTTTTTGCTGCTGCTGCTTCAATATTATCTTGAATATTGGCAATATTTTGTTGATTTTTAAGCAAACTAAGAATTTCTTCTAGCTGTGGCTTAATAATTTTATTAACGTCTTCTTGGAGCTCTTTCAAACTCATCCTAAGATTTTCTCAAGATATTTTTCGATTTCATTTAATTTATTTGTGAAATCTAAAACTTCTTGTCTACTTATTGGTAAATCACATTTAGCATTTTTTATTTGCTCAATTTGATTAGCTAATTTTTTTTTAATTCTATCGTCTTGCTCAACTATGAGATTTTTAACTTCTCCTAGTCTTGCTAACCCTCCCCCTCTTACAAAGTGAGTAGAGTATTTACCATAGATACTTGGTTCTTTAGACCAATCTTCACTGGGATCTTTGCTAAGTCCGAAGAAGGATAGCAATTTATAGATTCCTAGCAACGTTCTTCCTGCAATCTGATTTAGATTATTAGTGGAAGAAATAATAGCAGAAATGCGATTATTACCTGACAGGCTGCTGAAGAGATAACTCTTTCTTTCCTGTACATCTCCTTCCTCAAGGCGTTTAAGGCTTAGGATTTTTCCTTTCTTATAAATATGAGGACAATCAATGTTAGTCATATTTATTTAAGAGATTCAAGGTTTTGACTTAAATTGTCAATTCTTGTAGAGATATTCCTAAGGAGGTTTTGACTTAAATTGTCACTAAAAGCAATGTCTAGTGACAGTGAAACCAGCATTATTAGATTCCAAAGGAAGATATTGAATGGGTCTGTATTTGGGTCCCACAAAATGCTTATCTGCGAAGAGATAAGAAAGCAGGCAGCAAAAAAGGCAGTGCCTTACAGCTGTAAAAGATGTGATTCTGACGAGGCAAACAAAAAAGATGCCCCGACAACGTCAACATCAACCAACTCAGCATCCACCATTTAGTAAGTGGAGAAAATCGTCAGCCATGACGTAAAGCATGTGTATCTAGATCCTTCTCTTGATCTATAAAAGAGGAGTTAAGTTTCGAAGATCATCATTCACGGACTACACCAAGAAAAATTAAGAGTGTATTTGAAGGATGATGTGTGAGTAATACCCTTTCGGGGGATAGATTAGAGAAATGTAAGCAGTAATACAGGAGTAGATCCTGTATATGTATTCCAGTTTTATCAATAAAAATTTCTTTCTTTATCTATGGATTATGGGGTGTTGATATTCGGAGATGCAGCTGCTCGACCTGATACTGCAACTTGTTAGTACCGCCAGACAGAGGGTCGTTTAGGGAACACACCGCGGTGGTTATGCTAGGCAAGACTCCAAAGTATCAACAGCAATCTCCAGCAAATCCGGCGATAAGGTTAAAGTTTTATCGGGTAAGGCCAACGTAGTGGCCGACGCCTTGAGTCGTAAAACATCTTCAAAACTGGCTTATCTCCTCACTCGAGAGGCGGAACTCATAAAGGAGTTCAGCAAAATGAACTTAGAAGTTCTACCACCTCCCGAGACCGTAGAAGGAATCCTTGCTACTCTAGTAATCGAACCTAACTTACGGAGCAGGATTCTGGAGGCCCAAAGAACGGACGAGGCTTTAGAAAGGATCAGACTCCAAGTGAGAAAGAACGAAACCCCGAATTATCAAGAAGGAGCCGATAATGCCATCACTTTTGAGGGAAGGCTATGTATCCCGAATGATCCAGAAATAAAGGAGATAATCATAAGTGAAGCACACGACACTCCCTACACCGCTCACCCCGGGAGTACGAAGATGTACCGTGACCTGAAGAGGAAATTCTTGTGGGAAGGGATGAAACGAGACATAGCGTCCTTCGTGGAAAGATGTCTAACTTGTCAGCAAGTCAAAGCACTACACCAGCGACCATATGGGAAGCTACAACCTTTAGAAATCCCGGAATGGAAATGGGAGCACATCGCTATGGATTTTGTTACTGGATTGCCTAAGTCCAAGCGTGGAAACACCTCTATCTGGGTGATTGTGGACAGACTCACGAAATGTGCTCATTTCATACCAATAATGATCACCTATGGATCGGATAAGTTAGCCCAACTGTACGTTCGTGAGATTATACGTCTCCACGGCGTACCAGTATCGATTACCTCAGATCGAGACTCGAAGTTCACATCCAGATTTTGGATGAGCCTGCAAAAAGAGCTAGGCACGAGACTGAACTTCAGTACTGCCTTCCACCCACAGACTGACGGACAGTCAGAAAGAACGATTCAAACCCTAGAAGATATGTTAAGAACTGTGGTTCTCGACAGAGGTGGGAGCTGGGAAGCAGTACTACCCTTGATAGAATTTGCCTACAACAATAGCTACCAGGCAACAATAGAAATGGCGCCGTACGAAGCCCTGTACGGAAGGAAGTGCCGATCGCCGCTTTATTGGGATGAAGTCGGCGAGCGAGCAATAGTGGGTCCTGATTCTGTTAGTGAAATGATCGAAATTGTTCGTCAAATCCGAGGAAGAATTAAGGAAGCTCAAGATAGACAGAAATCCTATGCCGACACCCGCAGAACTGAACTACAATTTGAGGTGGGAGATAAAGTTTTCTTGAAAGTATCTCCGTCTAAAGGAATCATTAGATTCGGTGTTAAGGGAAAACTGAGACCTCGTTTTGTAGGCCCCTACGAGATTCTAGAAAGAATAGGGTCGGTGGCATACCGACTAGCGTTACCACCGAGTTTTGGGAACGTGCATAATGTTTTCCACGTATCTCAACTCAGGAAATACGTGTTTGACCCAAAACACGTTATTCACCAAGAAGAGATGATTCTTAACCCCGACTTGAGCTATGAGGAGAAACCCGAAGCTATTTTAGACAAGAAGGTTCAACAGCTCCGAACCAAGTCAATAAATCTAGTAAAAGTATTATGGAGGCACCATGGGCAAGAAGAAGCCACATGGGAACTCAAAGATAAGATGAGAGAAAAGTACCCAGAGCTATTTGAAGAGAATATGCAAATTTCGGGACGAAATTTTTAGTTAGAGGGGTAGAATGTAATATCCCGTCTTTTAATCCTGAATAAAATTTGCCAAGCTTTCAAATTTCGCGTACTTGGATTAAATTACGAGACCAACATTTTTATATCAGTTTGAGGATAACGAGCATTTCAGTAATTTAGTAGTTAATATCATCATGTAATCGGATGTCATTCACAAGGATGTCCATTGAGGGTGATTAATGCCTAATAAGATTAATGCCATTTTTAGAACTAAAATAGAACAAATACTTATTTGTTATAATAAGAAGTACGATTAATGACACATATTGGAGTGGTATGATTATTAGATACATAGAATGACACACAAGCATAGACTGTACACATGTAGATATACAAAAATAGATGCATATATCAAGTACCGCCGTAATAATGATTGGAATGTTATAGAAATAAGCGTGCAACTGTTCAGATTCTAAGCACAGCTTTAGCATGTAGATACAGTAGGGGAATAAGTAATCTAATCCCTACTAATCCTAGCTACGATGTAATGATGATCAGAATGTTATAGAAATAGGCCAATGAACATTGACCCATAAATCAAGACAAGCGTGCAACTGTTCATCTTCTCCAAGTCAGAAACCAGTGACGCTTCATGTCTCCACCAATCGCCATGCCTGCAAAATCTAAAAAGAATAAGCAATTAATGCATAAGATTAGTAAGGGTTAGGGATTTAATCTTCTCTATAAAAGGGAAGGATTTTAGCTTAACCCACATCCAAAATATCATTTGCACCGAAACGCTGCCGAAATTGGAGCTCGAAGAAAACCAGGAGAAGGGAAATAGCAGCAGTAGTGTTGCGCGAAAGAGAGATTGAGACAACTTTGAGGTAAGGACTTAAAGCTCTAGCATCTATGATCGTGTCTCTTAAAATGTAATTTAGGAATATGTATTACACGTGAAAACAGACTCTAGATTGAACTTAGCATGCATAGATTTTTGAACTTAGGAACTGATCTTGAACTTAGACATTCAGCTTTAAACTTAGGTGCTGCGAGCTTGAACTATGATAAGCATGGCATGGGCTTAAGAAAAGAAAAACATACTGCTAAGATTTAGTTCAATGCCTAAAATGAAACTAAGATTTCTCATAGAACACATACAACACCCAAGTCAATAGAACGAATGCAACTCGAACAAAAAGAAACTTATTTGGAGAAGAATGGATTTCCGAGGGAACAGATCGAGATCGAGACGACAGCTAGCTGCTGTCTAGAAGGACAGCTTCACTTACCACTCAACCAGTCTCGAGCAGCTCCAAACCACCTCGAACCAATCCAAATATACCTCGCACCAACCGAGACCAATCTGAAAATTTAGAACATTCATAAGACTCCATAAATTCATTTAAAAAGGAAGGAAATTCTCAGAATCATAAACATCCTATAACTAAGTAAAATAGAAAATGAAACAAACAATGAAAATAAATAGAGGTCGAGAGTTGTGATCAGATGAGCTGAGATTAAGCTTAAAGGGTTGGACAATGTTTGCTAGTGGGCAGCAGGTCGCTGTTGATACTTGAACCATCTGTCTGGAAGACATCTATCTGTTGGTGAAAACAGATAGTGACAAGCGGCGTGAACACTTTCTGTTGGTATAGAACAGATAGTGGAAGCGGGAGCCGCTCGCTGCTGTCTTAGCAAAGAGCAGCTCGCTGCTGAGTGCTGGGGCAGATAGTGTGATGGAAGCTACTACCTGTTGGAGACAGCGAAGGAGGGACAGCGAGTGGAGAGACAGCTCGCTGCCGAGAGACAGCGAGAGGAGGGACAGCGAAGGAGAGACAGCGAGAAGAGAGACAGCTCGCTGCCGAGAGACAGCGAGAGGAGGCAGCGAGAGACAGCGAGAGGAGGGACAGCGAAGGAGAGACAGCGAGAAGAGAGACAGCTCGCTGCCGAGAGATAGCGAGAGGAGGGACAGCGAAGGAGAGACAGCGAGAGGAGAGACAGCTCGCTGAGGAGAGACAGCGAAGGAGGGACAGCGAGAGAAGAGACAGCGAGAGAAAGAGAGACAGCGAGAGGAGAGACAGCTCGCTGACGAGAGACAGCGAGAGAAGGGGATAGAAATTTGTCTAAGTATGAATCTATAGATAGTTAAGTATGGGCCAACTTAATAATCGCTAGGCCAGAATTTAAATTTTGGACCTAGTAATAGATGGACCAGTTTATTTAAAGATTTGGGCTACTTAATTAATCAAATGGGTTAAACCAATTTATGTTGTAGACTAAATGAATCATGTAGATGGATTACGAATAATTCTATTAGAGGGAATTTACCTATTTATTTAGACCAATTCCAAGAAGTAGGATATTAATTAATTTAGATAATTAATTTATAATTTATTTCACTAGAGTATAATCTTAGTACTTGATTATGAATCAAACTTAAGATATATATTAGCTAGGTTATTTTTAACCTATAAAAGACTTATAGTTATTTTGACTCAAGAATCAAAATATTCAATTAGAGATTTATCTAGTTAGTTAGAACTTAGTGGATTAATTAGAATTTAATCATACGAAGTGATTAAATTATAAATTATGCTTGTGGCGGCAATTAAATTTCTAATCGCTTAATTAGAAATCATTAGCCTCGAGTTAAGAATCGAGATATTAATTTAGGAATGTCTCTAGTACATTACCCAATAAACATTTATTGAGCACAGTAAATCCTCGAACTATACAGTGACTTAGAAATCATCGAATGACTTATCTAGAAATACAACTCCTAGACTCATGTACTAGTCGAGCTTTAAGGACCGAGACTAAAACTCTCATAATAATCAAGGATAGTAATTCCTTGCACTTAGAATTTATTTGATATACACGAGTAATATATCTCACTCGAGATTCATATGAAAGGTTTCGACGAGAGGTCGGATCCGCATCACGAGAACAAGGCAAACACCAATCAAGACCATTCAAGTAGGCTTTTCTTACCCTATGAAAATATATGTGTGTACGCTTTCAAATGAAATGAGATGTTTTCAAAAGCACTGTCTTGCCATAAATGTTTTCAATTTATGTATGAGGCCTATCTGTTATATGATAATCGAATTCGGGTTCCAGTGGATTAGCGTCTCCACTCGAACTAGTGTACACAAAGGACCGTGAGTCATCTTAGCGGGTTGGCCGGTCAAAGTGTTCGTGGGAAGTGGCCACTTCCCCGGCACATAGAACTTCAGATATGGTTGAATACAAAGAACTAGGACTGCAGTCAATTAGAACTTTCTCAAGAAATGATTTTGTGAACATAGGTGCTTTAGAGACAAAATCCCTATGATTCACTTGAATGGCTTGACAGTTATATATGTATGTGTGCGATTTCGGCACGTGTCTACTGAGTACAATTTGTACTCAGCCCTGCATGTATTTCTAAACGTGCAGGATTAGAATGAAGAAGACGTGGGTGCTATGTCGTGCTTTTGTCGGACTCCATAGTAGCTGACTCTTGGGGGTTCTACGTGTCTCCATACACGTAGGATTTTATTATGCGATCCTGAAAGTTCCGCTGCTAGACTTTTATGTAATAGATCTGAAACTAAACTCTAAATTCTGTTATGTAATGTAACGAGCTTATGACTCTGACTTTCCGGTTTACGGGATTGGTCCTTATTTATGTTATGAAAGGAATAATTATTTTCTTTCTCTTGTCATTATTCCTTTCATTGGTCATGTTCCCGGCTTACTAGAATTAGTAGAAAGCGGGCGTGACAGAACGAGTCACAAGTATCAATCAAAACTAGAGAGATACTTATGCACGAAATAAGGGTCGTGTCCCTTTACAGCAGATTACCTCTACGTTACCACTAGAAACCTACTAGCTAGCAAGGTGATCTGGTTCCTCTCGACAAGACAGACTTCAATCGAGATGAGTTGGTGTGATGTAGAATCACAGTTCTTGAAGCTCTTAGTCTAGATCAATGAAAGCTTGAACGTATAATTCAATGTAGCGTGCGTGTGTCTTGTGTTTTTCCAGATTTTGAACTTCAATCTTATATAGGCTTTGAATTGAAAATTCTAGCCGTTGTTGATTGGCGTGAGATTAATGGAATATTGTCAATCAATGATGTCCATCATATCTGTTCTTGCCATGTAGATAGCGTTGACTCAATCTTCAAGATATGGAAAGCAGATTGTTAGCGATCTCTTTCCTTCTTTATATTATAACGAAGATTCTCTTTCCAATCCCTGTTGGATAAGCTTCAGTCTTGACGTGGCAGGATCGTATGATGTGTAGAATGATGTCATCTGGTAGTTTGATGATTCTATTGATCTGGTGCTTCGCTGTAACTATCGATCTGGTCATCGATCTGGTCGCTATCTGTTACAGCAGATCGATTCCTTTTGGCGTGAAATCTTGACCTTCATCCTAAACTATTTATAGAAATGACTTCTATAGGATTTAATCTTTTACATGATAAGTCATCTCCTAATCTGTTCTTTAACAGAATTCACTTTAAATCAAGTGATCTGTTTTACACGTTGAACAGTTTAAACAAAATAACTAAGTGTGTTTCGAAGGATCATCATCAAAACCAAATATACTAGGGTTCCCAAAAATTTCCCCTTTTTTGATGATGTCGAAACTACACTTTACAATAATGTCCTAGCAACACTTAAAAGCAATCTGGTTTGATTGACCAGATGGATGAATATTCGTTATTAAGATTATAACGGTTAGGACAATTTATATGTGTTCTGGACAATAGAATGTTGTCATCAGAAACTTAATGAACTTTCATAGATAAGACATAATCAAGTTACAGTTCATAAAAAAAAATAGGAATTACAGATTATAAAAAAATATGAGAAAGTGTAACTATCTGCTCTTCCTTCTCTCCTCTTGTTGTTTCTTCATTTTCGCTCTGGTTTCATCCGAGATGAGTTGAACACTCTCATATACGCCTTCTCTTACCCTTAACCTTATACCCTCTGTTCTCTGCGAGCTGGTTTATGTAGGTGAGCAGGTAGGTTTTATCTGGTAGCGTGGTGCCAGGAATTACTAGGCATTCTCTAAACTCCTTTTCTGGTGCAGTGATGGAGATTTGAGCTTTTGCAGCAGCTTCTCTTAGGGCCTCTACCAAGTCCTTGGCATCATTCATGTTTAGATATAGATCGAATGCCTCGTTGGGTGTGCCCTCGCAGTACAGGGGTTCTTTGATGAAGTATCTGAGCATAATGAAGCCATACTTCAAACCCTCCCATCCATCCTTCAGGTGATCTGGGATCTAGCTGGTCTCTCCTTCTTTGATTTTTGATGTTCTGGTAGGAGCAGATGATGACCAACTGAATCCAGATCGTTTCTTCTTTTTCAAGGGATGACTGGATTTGCTCGAGGATGATCTGGATACTTTTTGTGTTAGCACAGTTGGTGGGCTGGAGCTTTCTGGTGCTTTTTGTTGCTCAGGTTGAGCCTTTTTCATTTCTTTCCCCTTCACAGCAGTTAACTTCATATTCTTCCCAGACCCTTCCCCCTTTTCGACATCATCAACAAACATATTGATGAGTGCCCTGAGGGAAGTGATCTCTTCCTTCATTGCATTGAGCTCTTTATCTGTGTCCACTTTTTGTGTAAGCAGTGATGTGATATTGAGGTTTGAATCATCGATCTGCTTTTGGAAAGTTTTCTGTGTTTTGAGCAGATCATCCTTAAACTCCTTTTGATCTTCTGTTATAGTGCCAATCTCATCAAAGTAGACGTCGAGCATTGTTTTTGTTGGGTAGCCCAGATCATACAGTTTTCTTTCTACAAAGTTATTCCCTTCTGCTTCAAACTTTCTGAACTGTGCTCTGATCTCAGCATTAGCTTCTTTGATTACATCAGCAGTTATACCATCAGTCTGTTCTTTGACTATTGCATGCACCATATCTTTCTCATGCTTGGCAAACTCAGAAATGATCCTGTACATTTCATTGACCTTGAGTTGCATTGAGCCGAGAGTCTGATCGATCTGCACTTTTCTCTCCTCAGCAGCAGATCGATCGTCGTCTATCTTCTTGCTAAGCTCTTCAATTTTCAGCCGGCATATCCTCCTCAAATCAGAGTCAACCTGATCGACATGAGTTTCAAGTGGTTGTTGAACTCTGTGAGTATGGGGATGGCTTCATCTTGGACTTGAGAGAGCGTCCCATACATGTATTGATCTACGTTCTTGGAAATGAGATCCTTCACTTGCTCATTGGACAGTGATTGAGGCTGGTCCATCAATATGTCCTCTAGAGTTAACATCTCCACATATTCACCAAGTGTGGCTGCGGCAGCAGGGGTGAAAATCTCATTGGTCTGTTTGCCTCCGACCCTCTATCCAGCAAGCTCATCCTCTGCTTGTGATTGGCTGGTCACTACATTGGGGATTTCAGAAGGTGTGGCTTGTTCCCCCTCAGCAGGTGCAGTGGCCTGCTCTTCAACTTCAACCATTGGCTGATCTATGTTTGGTTCTGTGGGGGCGTCACCCAGTTGGTGAGTATCAGATGGTGCTGCGTTTGCAGGCTGTTCTCTTTCTTCAACTTCTTCATGTTCATCTTCATAGGTGACACTATCAAGGAATTGCAGCGTGCCAGCCTTTTCATACAGAGATCTCAGGTCGATCTTTAAGTTGTTGGCTTCGTGTTGAGTTATAGATAGTATGGCTTGGGGAAATGACTCTCTGAGTTCAGCAATGGAAGAAACTTCGAAGATGTTTAAGAAAGTGGCTTCTTCAGCTTTGAGAGCATCTATGGATTTGACTTTGAGCAGAGCGTCCAGGACGTAGAATTCTTTGTCTTTGATGAGGAGAAGCAGTTGCACTCTCTTTGCTGCATCATAGCTCTCAGGAGTGAGCTGGATGCCTGAAAATCTCTTGAGGACAGATCGATCTGCTTCTGCCTCCAGCAGTTTGACTAGTGATGCAGCCTTTGCTAGCTCTTCATCCTCATCTGTGGATTCTGCCTCTCCCTCAATCTCCTCTTCGATCTGCTCTAAGTGTTCAACAGATGATGGACTCGCAGTGTGAGCGGGAGAGAAATCCTTAGTTTGGTCTGGGTCCAGGGTTGAGATAGGGGCGACATCCTCTGGTGGTCCACCTACTAGTATCTCTTCCTCTTCAACCTCCTGTTGAGGGAGAGTTGATACAGAGATAGCAGGTTCTGCAGTCTGGACTTCTTCTGCTAATTTCTGAAGTCGTCTGCGTTTGGGTTTGGGTGGTTGGGCTGCAGTGGATGTGTCGGTGTCAATCGAGCTTGCTCTTCTGGTAACCCTCTTGGTGGGGGTCCTCTCGATTGTTTTCTCCTTTGTAACCTTAGATTTTGTTGACTTTTCGACTGGCCCAGATGGTGGGATCCAGATGGGATTGGAATTACCCATCTCCATCAGTGCATTGAAATGCACAGGGTCTTTCACTCTGGAGATCAGATTAGCAGAAATGCCCATTGACATTTCTATCTGGTGCTAATCCTTTGGGAACTTCAATCTGGCGTTGAATTCAACAGAATTGTCCCATCTGTGCTGAGGGAAGGACTCCAGCATGTAGCTGATTTTTGTTGAGTGTCGTAAACTGCTCCTCTTCACCTCGATGCCAGGGGAGCCTCCTTTCACAAACAGAATCATCTTGGCCTCCTTTGCCAAGAGATCGAATAAAATTCTACTCCAATTGACTGGTAAGTTGAGCACTACAGCAGCCAGAATTCTGAATTTTTCTGGGGTGACCTGGTCATACGAACCATTGTGGTTCAAAAGGATTCGCTGGACAAATTCAAAAATTATTTTGAATTCGGGAGCGACTAGTGCCCGTGGGAACATCTTGTTCGTGTAATGCATGGGCACTACCATCACCAGCTCAACTGCTTCTTGGAGTTCCTTCTCAGTGATTTCTCCGAGGCTAATCCCTTCATCCTTCACCTTATAAGCGTCATTGATGATATTGATGACGTTGTAGGGGGTGTTGCTGATGTTGTTCCCCTTGCTAACCCTAATGGTAGCTTCAATTCCACCCCTCTCTCCCTGCCACGAGAGATAGAAAGCAGCGACTTCTTTAGGCAAGAAGTGAACTGGGTGTGAGGTGATGATGTTGTGAAAACCTATAAGGAAATCAAAGGAACAGATGTGAGCACTATCCTTCCATCAATGAAGTATTAGCGCTCAACAGCAGTTTCCAGAATATAACAGTTTAAAAACAGTTCAAGGCAGAATATACATGTAATAGAGTAAAGACAATTTTAAATATAGGTTCAAGAGTTTTCCATAACATTCAGGAAAAAAAAACAGTTAAGAATAATAGCAACTCATAGATATTGAACCTTTGCAGCGATGAACAAGATCGAATGCCTTGTCCAGTATATGAAACCCGAAGGTGTCAAGAACTGCGAAAAGATCTTGGTGCAGATATGGTTTCAGAAAGTTCGCTTGCTCTAGAAAAACAGATGATTTGGGTGCCATTTTTGCTAAAACAGAGTGATTTTCGAAGATAAAGAGAGTTTGGAAGGGAGGAAATTTTGCTAGGTGTTTCGAGGAATATAGGTGTAAGTGATAGTTGAAACGCCTTATCAAAAATATATAAACGAGAGAGAAGATAAGTAGGGTAATAACATATTCAGAAATCCTTCCCTTTTTCAGCTTTTCCCGCCTTTCCATGTTCTAGGTTTGCAGTCTGTCACCGCCTCTATAGATCGTATGATGTACGCGCTTTTGATCGTGTGGTTGAGAAGTGGCGCGTGTTTATTTTTCACTGTCGAAAAGCCTCCTTTTTCTTGGTTTGGTAAATATCTTCTTAATCACAGTTCCCAAACATAGTATCAATCATCACAAAAATAAAAGATTTGATATCTAATGTCAGGATTTAGATATACGATATAATTAGTCGCCGTATATAGATGACTTTTCCCCCTTAACCAAGTAATGAAATAATTAATAAGAAATATTAATTTAATATCCACGTGGCATCAAGTAATCTGGTTCATATCGATCTCCTTCATAGTGAGTTTTATCGATCTGGTTGTGCCACTTTCCAATCTGGTGTGTTGGCTTCTTTACTAATTCCCAGTTGGAATTTTATTGATCTGTTTGACTATTGACATGTACTTAGTGATCTGATGTTAATTCCCTGTTGAAATTTTACATGACCTATTTTTATCAATCTGGGCTTTAGATCATCTGGTTTTAATTCCTTGTTGGAACCTGTTGATTTGTATCTATTCTGCTCTAAGACCATCTGGTCTTCATTAATTTGTCTTTTGATGATATGGTATTAAATCCTGTTGGAATTTACTTGATCTGGTCATCATCAGTCTGGATTGTGTCAATCTGATTCTAACTCCCCGTTGGAATGTAATGATCTGTTCCAGGTCTATCTGGTCTTATCTTCCAGATTTAACAATCTTAATTTCCCACAAAGCATCTTAAATCGTTCTTCTGGTAGTGCTTTGGTGAGAATATTAGCTCTCTGTATCTCAGTGTGTATCTTCTCGATCTGTACATGTTTCCTTTCAACATGGTCTCTTATGAAGTGATGTCTCACATCAACATGTTTGCATCTGGTATGCAAAACTGGATTCTGTGTGATTGCTATGGCACTTGAGCTATCACAGAAGATAGGTATCTCTTTGACATCAATCTCATAGTCTTTGAGCTGTTGTTTTAGCCAAAGTATTTGAGCACAACAACTGCCTGCTGCCATATATTCAGCTTCTGTTGTAGATGTTGCAACGGATGTCCGCTTCTTTGAGAACCAAGAGACCAGTTTATTTCCTAAAAACTGACATGTACCAGATGTTGACTTTCTGTCTAACTTGCATCCAACATAATCTGAATCTGTGTATCCAGTTAGCTCGAAGTTGTCTTCACATGGATACCATAATCCTACATGGGTTGTTCCCTTAAGATATCTTAATATCTTCTTAGCTGCTTCCATGTGAGACTCTTTGGGATTTGCTTGATATCTTGCACATACACCTACTGCAAATGTTATGTCAGGTCGACTGGCAGTTAGGTATAATAGTGATCCTATGATCCCTCTGTATTGAGTAATGTTAGCTGGTTTTCCCTCTGGATCAGGATCAATTTTCCCATTTGTTTGCATTGGGATTTTCACTGGGTTACTGTCTTTTAGCCCAAATTTGGTCAGCAGATCGTTGATGTACTTTGTTTGGTTTATGAAGATACCATCTGGTAGTGCTTGACCTGCAAACCTAAAAAGAAGCTCATTTCTCCCATCATGGACATTTGGTAATTATTTTTCACAAGTTCTGCAAATTTGTCACACAGATAGGTAGATTGAGATCCAAAGATAATATCATCTACATAGATCTGTACTAAGAGAATGTTTTCTTTGACTTTGATGATAAACAAAGTCTTGTCAACAGATCCTCTTCTAAATCCAGATTCTAGTAGGAATGTAGATAATGTTTCATACCAAGCTCTAGGGGCTTGTTTAAGACCATAGACTACTTTAGCCAGTCTGTATACTTTCTGGTTTGGATCTGTTTCTTCAAACCCAGGTGGCTGTTCCACATAGACTTCCTCTTCAAGGATACCATTTAAGAATGCACTTTTGACATCCATCTGGTATACCTTGAATCTTTTGTATGCAGCATATGCTAGAAACAGCCTTATAGCTTCTAATCTGGCTACGAGTGCAAATGTTTCATCAAAATCAATGCCTTCTTGTTGATTATAGCCTTTAGCTACTAATCTGGCCTTGTTTCTGATTACTTCACCATTCTCATCCCGTTTATTTTTGAACACCCATTTTACACCAATCACACCTTGGTGTTTGGGTCTGTCTACGAGATACTAGACTTCATTCCTTTTGAACTCATTGAGTTCTTCTTGCATTGCTGTTATCCAATCTGCATCTTGTAATGCTTCATGTGCATCAGATGGTTCAATGCGAGATAGATAACAACTCAACAGTGCACTTTCTCCATGCATCCTTCTGGTTTTCACACGATCTGATGGGTTCCCAACAATCTGTTCTGGTGGATGATCTTGTATCCATCTCCTTCTCCTGGTCATCTCTTCATCGGATATCTCAGGATCAGGTTGATCTGTTGGTTCCTGAAATTCAGTGTGTAATGTAGATGATGCTTGAAATGGATTATCATATGTTCTTGTTTCTGGACTTTGATTTTCAGATTGATCATCATCTGCAATGATTGTTTCATTGCTTTCTGCTGGTGATCTGTTTTCATCCAGATCATGTTATATCGTTCCCCCTTGCTGTATGATCTCTTCAGCAATAGGTGGATTATTGATCTCTTCATCATCATATTTGGAATTCCAGATAAGAATATCTTCGTGTAATATTTCATTCATTTTTCTTGTAATCATCTGGTTTTCTGTTTGTTTTTCATCTGTTGACCTGTACTCAACGATAGACTCATCAAAAACAACATGAGGTGTTATCTCCACAATATGAGAATTCTTATTGTAGACTCGATATGCTTTACTGACATCAGAATATCCTAAGAATACTTCCCATTATTGTGTATGTAACACAAACAGCCAAATGTACGAAAGTAAGAGATCTTAGGCTTTCTGTTGTTCCAGATCTCATATGGAGTTTTTCCATGTCTGAGTGTGATGGATGATCTGTTTTGAGTATAGCAGGCTGTGTATATGGCTTCTGCCCAGAATTTCTTTGGTAAATTGGTTGCATTAAGCATAGTGCGAGCTGCTTCTTTAAGTGATCTATTTCTCCTCTCAACAACTCCATTTTGTTGAGGTGTTCTGGCAGCTGAGGTTTGATGAGTGATTCTCATCTTGTTGCAGTATGCTTCAATCTTTTGGTTGAGAAATTCTGTCCCTCGATCTGTTCTTATAGAGGTTATACTCATCTCCTTCTGTTTGGTGATCTTGTGTAGAAAATCAGGGAGTTTGTGAAGAGTCTCTTTCTTCTTCAACAGAAAGATGACCCAAGTGAATCTTGAGTAATCATCTATGATTACTAGAGTGTATTTTCTCCCATTTATACTTAGAGGTTTGACTGGTCCAAATAGATCCAGATGCAAAAGCTCTAGTATTCTTGATGTTGAGTAAGCTATTTTGCTTGAAAAGGATGATCTGGTCTGTTTTCCAGCTTGGCAGGCATCATATAGATGATTTTTATCATATACTTGATCTGGTAGTCCAACCACTAACTTCTCTTTGGCAATCCTGTTGATTGACTTGAAGTTTAGATGGCTTAATCTCTTATGCCATAACCAGCTCGTTTCTGATACAGTCTTGGTGACTAAACAGGTCTCGATCTGGTTTGTCCATTGGACAATGTATAATTTATCCTACAGTTTGCCGGTAAGGAGTATCTCATCTCCTTCCTTATTCTTCACCAGACAGTTGTTAGTATAAAAAACAATCTGATTACCGTTAGCACAGAACTGACTTACAGAAAACAGATTGTGGCTAAGACCTTCAACATATGATACATTTGTAATAGTGGTCTTGCCAACTTTGATGTTTCCATATCCTCTGGTATATCCTTTTGAATTACATCCAAAAGTGACCTGGGGTCCTGGTTTCTCTATGTAATCTGATAGCAGGTTCTTGTCACACGTCATGTGTTTTGAACAACCACTATCTATTATCCAGATTGTTCCTCTTGCTACCTTATTCCTTCTTGCAGTCCTTTGATCCTGCAGTTAATCAAACTTAGCTACCCTTCATCGTTTGGGTGCTTGATTATTAGCAAATATTCCTTTACGAATCCAGTATATTCTAGGGTTAGGAACAGAAATATAGCAGGTAATGATATTCCCATTATTGTCAACTTTAGATAGTGTGTGAATTTCTGATGGATGAAATCGTTCTGTTTCACCAATCTTCAAGTTCTTCTTATTGTGGATTGTCCTGTTGACATTTGCCTTGTGAAGATGGTCTGTTTCTGTGTAGTGGGCTGGTTGTTCCTTTGTTTGATGATACTGCCTATTCTTCACATCTTTTATTATCATCTTTTGAGGATAGCCTTTCTTGTTTTTCAAGTCTTTTACTTGATCTGGTATTTGCTTCCTTTCTGGTACAAAGTTTATGGTTCCTGAAGATTTTTCTGAGTGACCTGGATATCCTAATCCAGATGTGCCCTTCTGCTGCATATTGATTAGCAGTTTAGCACGTTCATCACTTTTGTAGATCATCTCTTTACCTTTCTTGATCTTCTCTTCAGCAACGTTGTTTCTTATAACCAGATCCTTCACTTTTGAATTAAGTGAATGGATTTCACAGTCTTTGCTCTTGATCTGTTTTTCCAGATCGTTGATTTTAGCAACAAATTGTGTATTTGCAGTGCTCAAAATTTCCTCTGATTTCTTTAGTCTATCATTCTCTTCAACAACTTCTCTAAACAGCCTTTTGATGCTCGAATAACTTTTGAACATCTCGTTTACTTCATCCCATGAGTATTCTGCTTCATCTTCATTTTCCTGTTCCAGATCGTTATTATTTGAGGAATTGGAATAGCAAGAATTTACCTCAACTTCATCTAGGCCGTTGTCTAGTCCTACATAGCATTCATTCCAACTTTCTTCATCATCATCAATGAAAGCTTCATCATTTTCTGATGAACTATCTGAGAAATGACTCGAGCTGCTTGAGTTCAGTTCAGCTATCATGGCCTTGCGCTCATATTTAAGCTTTCGATCTCTTTTAGCTCTCAGTTCTTCTCTTTGACTTCTGGACAGACCAGGACAATCTGTTTTAAAGTGACCTGTTCTGCCACATCCAAAGCAAGTGTAATCTGTAGAGCTAGAGGTCTTTGTTGTTTTAGCAGTCTGCTGCTTGGATTCATTCTTGTCATAAGATCGATCATTGTCATGCTTATTATAGAAGTTTTTCTTGTTATCTTTGTAGAAGCTGTATTTCTTCGATCTGATCTCCATCTTGTCCAGTCTTTTGGCTATCATTGCAAACTCTTTTAAAAGTTTGTCGTAGCCTTTCTCTTCTTCTGGTGTAGAAGATTCAGAAGGTTCATCTAGTTTGCTCTTCGCTTTGAAGGCTACCTCTTTATCTTTCTTAGAGGTGCTTTCTGCCTTTTTGGACAGATGATCTGGACCTCGAATTCTTTGAATGTCACATTCATGACCTTCAAGGTGATCAAATAATGCTTCTGTGGACAGATCATTAAAATCTGCACGGAGAGGTTGCATTGCTGCATAGATCTCCCAGCTTGGTGGAAGAGCTCTAAGTACTTTCATGTTCTTCTCCCTTTGAGTATATTTATTCTTTTTGAATGCAGATATCTCAAGGAGGATTCCAGTGAATCTCATCTTCATCTGCTCTATTGTCTCGCCTGGTTTCATTTTGAATTCATCATATTTGTTGCAGGCAAGAGACAGCTTGTTCTCAATCATTACTTCAGATCCTAGGGCTAGGTCTCTTAAGGCTTCCCACATCTCTTTGGCAGTATCCAGATCTTGGATTTTAGCCAGATGTACGCCTTTGACCGTGCTGGAGATGATCCCTTTGGCAAAATCATCAAGATTAGCTTCTCTCCTTTCTTCAGAAGTATATTTTCTGGGATCCTTTAGTACAAATTCTTTGACCACTCCTGTATCAGTGATACGAGTAGTTTCTTCTGTAATTGCCAATGGCCCTTCTTCGATTACCTTCCACATCAAGCAGTGATGAGCTTTAAGACACATCTTGATTCTGAAGCTCCATTCTCTGTAACCTTGAATGGAAAATTCTTCGCAAGCCCTGACAACAGATGACTCCATAGCAGATAGAATGCACGTGAATGAAAAAGATTTTCTTAGATCTATTCAAGTTGACCACGTAGGTTTTATCCCTGTGAAACAAAACAATGGTCGTTTGAACCACTTCTCTGATAACACTTGTTGGTCCTGAAAGAGCAAGGTTTGGTGTATGGGGGGGGGGGGTAATACACCAAATACAAATTTTTCAGTTTACTTGACAAATTATCAGAAAACCTTAAGGAGTTAATCAGATCGTTAAGCAGATTGTTTGAGAATGCAGATTATATGAAGATGCAGATGGTTAGAATAATAAACAACTGAAACAGATATGCAAGGAAAGTAAAGAACACAGTTGTTTAACGTGGTTCGGAAAATCCCTACGTCCACGATCTGGTCAAAACTAGACCAGATTATCCACTACTAGGATACTCTGCTTCTTTATACTCGTGGAGAACGAGTCACAAGTATCAATCAAAACTAGAGAGATACTTATGCACGAAATAAGGGTCGTGTCCCTTTACAGCAGATTACCTCTACGTTACCACTAGAAACCTACTAGCTAGCAAGGTGATCTGGTTCCTCTCGACAAGACAGACTTCAATCGAGATGAGTTGGTGTGATGTAGAATCACAGTTCTTGAAGCTCTTAGTCTGGATCAATGAAAGCTTGAAAGTATAATTCAATGTAGCGTGCGTGTGTCTTGTGTTTTTCCAGATTTTGAACTTCAATCTTATATAGGCTTTGAATTGAAAATTCTAGCCGTTGTTGATTGGCGTGAGATTGATGGAATATTGCCAATCAATGATGTCCATCATATCTGTTCTTGCCATGTAGATAGCGTTGACTCAATCTTCAAGATATGGAAAGCAGATTGTTAGCGATCTCTTTCCTTCTTTATATTATATCGAAGATTGTCTTTCCAATCCTTGTTGGATAAGCTTCAGTCTTGACGTGGCAGGAGCGTATGATGTGTAGGATGATGTCATCTGGTAGTTTGATGATTCTATTGATCTGGTGCTTCGCTGTAACTATCGATCTGGTCGCTGTCTGTTACAGCAGATCGATTCCTTTTAGCGTGAAATCTTGACCTTCATCCTAAACTATTTATAGAAATGACTTCTATAGGATTTAATCTTTTACATGATGAGTCATCTCCTAATCTGTTCTTTAACAGAATTCACTTTAAATCAAGTGATCTGTTTTACACGTAGAACAGTTTAAACAAAATAACTAAGTGTGTTTCGAAGGATCATCATCAAAACCAAATATACTAGGGTTCCCAACAATATTTGACAACATCATCGATCAAGTCCTTCTCCTTCTCAGTAAGGTTGATCACCAGCTTGTGTATCCCTTCTATCTTCTTGTCAATGCTTTCCAAATGTTGATCAACCTTCTCTTTAGTTGTATCAGCTGCATCCCTATCATCATCAAGCTCTTTCACTGAGTCCCTTATTTTCCTCCTCAAGTCTGTGTCCATGTCATTGACGTAGTTTTTCTGGTGCTGATTGAAGTCAGTCAAGACTTTTCTAGCCCTTTCTTGAATTTTTATTGCAGGTAGCTGCAAGATGATCTTGTACTCTGAGGTTGATCAGATCATCTACCTGCTCGTTTGTAAATGATTTGTGTTCTTTCTCCAATAGATCCTCCAGATCACTAAAACTGATATGCTTCTTCAATGTTGCAGCTGCGCGCTAGGAGTGCATAGCTCGTCAGTGGGCTCTCCTCCTATCACCTGGCTAGCAGGCTCTTCTTCAACAGGATCAAGAATCACTGTCTTGACCTTCTTTTTCTTCTTCTGTTTCTCCTTCTCCTTATCACTCCCTCCAGCTACTTCCTCAGGCTGAGCACAGAGGGTTGGTCTAGTATTGCAAATGGCTGTTCTGGTATGGTAGTGGATGGTGTTGCTTCTTCCTGTGTTGGTTGTGTTCGCTCAGTTTGATGTTGTTCTGCTGCTGCTGATGTACTGGGTTGTTCTTGAAATTGTTGATGGTACACCATATGTACTAGGATGTTCAATATGTGCATCGCCTTATTCCTCCAAGTTTACATCAGGTTGAGCAGATAACTTCTTCCCTGGTTTTCTCTTCTGCCTCATCGTCGGTATCTAGGACAGATTCAAAGAAATCCATTCTATCCTTATAGAATGACTTCAAGTCCACATTCAGCTATCCGACTTCATGTTTAGAGATGGCAAGTATCTACTGATGATATGCTTCTCTTCTATCTTCAACTCTGCAAATGTTTTAACAGTAAGTAGAGCGTCAAGGACGTAGTACTCACTGTCCTTGATCAACAGATAAGTTTTCACACGACGAGCTACTGAATAACTCTCTTGTGTCATCTGAATGCCTAGAAAATCTTGCAGTATCGAGTGATCTGCTTCATTTTCCAAAAGTTGGACTACCTCCTCAGCTTGTTTCCTCTTATGTGTCTCTTCATCAATCCCCTTTTGATACGATTCTCGATGGTATGGA
The DNA here is from genome assembly GCA_026898415.1 of Leonotis leonurus. Taxonomy (NCBI): domain Eukaryota; kingdom Viridiplantae; phylum Streptophyta; class Magnoliopsida; order Lamiales; family Lamiaceae; genus Leonotis; species Leonotis leonurus. The sequence goes on along the minus strand of JAPKLX010000894.1, from coordinate 12,349 downwards.
GAATCAAACATGCAAACGGAAGATTGAAAATAGTATTTGAATCGATGGAATATCCCAAAACCTCTGAATCTAACCCTAAAAGTGATATAGATCAATAGGATGCCTATATCCCAACGAGATAGTTGATGCAGCAACTCGGGGAAGATGAATGACACACAACGAGGGATGGTAATCTCATTGATACGCCGAATGATAAACTCGTCTTGGCAAAACCAAGAGGAACTCGAAACTCTCAAGAGAGAAATAAAACTCATGAAATTGAATAATGATCAAATTCTCCTTCGTCCAATACATAATAAGCCTATTTATAGGCGGAAGATAACTCCTAATCTATAAGGAAATAACTGAAAAGGCTATCTATAAGGAAATAACTAAAAACCTATCTATAAGGCAACAAAGCCCATGTTAGTTAATTAACTTTGAGATCCAGCCCATTCGCCACAGTAAGATTGATTATTCTTGGGCTTCTTGGTCCAATCTCTCCAATGGGCTTCGTGGATAATTCTCGCTCCCAAACTTCTTGGATTAAGCCCATTAAGCTCTCATTGAACTTCTTAGCTCGAGCTCTTGTGATTGGCCCAACAGGAACACGCACCGAGTCTGGAATCAATGAACCTTGGGTTGCACGGGCTGCATCACTTTTCTTCTTCCTCAGTTATCTTCTCCAGACGATTTGGTGAAGGTGTGGTTGTCCTAGGAGGTGAGAAGTCGTTTTCCTGCCTTGGATCATAAGAAGATTCAGGCATAACATCATGAAGAATCTCTTGGTCAGGATCTTGAGATTTTGCTTCTAGTGAGGCAGGTTGTGTCTTCCTCAACCTCCTCCTCCTCTGCTTGGGTTGCTGCGGAGTGGAAGAAGATTCAGTTTCTGAAGAGCTCGCCCTCTTTGCTGGTTGTTTCTTCTGTTTCTTTTCATTGGGGTCTTTCTTCTTCTCTTCCCCCTTGACTGGAGCTACCCAAGTTGGATTTGAGTTCCCCATCTGGATCAAGTGTTTCATGTGAACATCGTCCTTGACCTTGTTGAACAAGGTAGGGGACAGGCCTAGAGACATCTCGACCTGGTATTGATCCTTAGGTAGAGTGAGCTGTGTGTTGAGTGGTATAGCTCCCTTCCATGCTTGTTGTTTGAAGAATGTTTCAACAATATAGCAGATCTTGGTGGAATGCCTCGTATTCCTCTTCACAACCAATTCAACGATCTGGTCTGTATCGTCCTTAGTCTCCACAATCAATCTGGTTTCCTTAGCTAATAAATCAAATAAGATTCTGCTCTAGTTAACCTTCAGATTAAGTGTCACGGCTGTTAAGATCTTCATCTTCTCCCAGATGACTTTGTCGTAGGACCCACAATGCATCATAAAGATCATCTGCACAGATTCAAATAGCAGTTTCAATCCCGGTGCTAGGAGCGATCTGTGGAACATCCTTCCAGTATAGGTCATGGGAATGACCATCATCCTCCCCACTGCTTCTTGCAGTTGTGCGTTAGTTATCTCAGATAGATCCATTCCCTCATCTTTCAGTCTGAAAGCGTGTTGAATCATCTGCATCACATCATAAGTGGTCTTGCTGGTTCTATCTCCAATTGGCATCAGAACAGTTGACTCATGACCTTCCTTCTCATCTTCCCATGTTAGATAGAAGGTGACAACCTGCTTAGGTAAATACATTTCTGGATGGGCTGCAAATTTTTTGTGAAACCCTAAATAGAGATGAAACAGTTACTAACATATAATTAGCCAACTTAAAAGCTAAGTATATCAAATTTATCTATTTCCATCAAGAACACGATGAACATCATACAATAATTTCCAGAAATTCTGCTTATCTTCAACAATAGTTCTTACTTATGGAGGATCAATCAAGCAGATAAAATAGCAAGTACACGAATAAGCATGCGAAGGTAAATAGTAACCACAATTCCAAAAATCATATGAACTCATATCATGCTTACAAAACTTTCAAAATGCAGAAATACACATAAATATAGAATATAAGCAAATATAATCATCAAAAACCTTTGCATCTCTTGAAAATTGCAAATATTTCCTCAAGCTTCTTAAAGCAGTGAGTATTGAAAACAACAAAGGGTTCGGATGAAAGATATTTTTGAACTTCTGCAACTCGTTCAGGGAATTTCAAACCTGATGGTGTCATCTTCGAAAGGATTAGAAGGTTTTGACAATATTTTTGGAAAGTTCGAAAGAGGTTTGAAGATTGTAAAATGCTTTAGAGTTCGAGAATTATGAGAATGAAAGATGAACAGTTACTGAGGAAGACATGTCTAGATATAAGTAAACATTGAACAGTTCAGATTAAAAGGTAAAAGATCAAGGGTTGAGATTAAGTCCTCCCTTTCCATTTTCCCGATTAGTATCTTTCGAATTCCCTCCTTAGGAGTGTGTTTGATACACGCGATGGACATCTAGGGTTAGGATTGGGCGCGTGTCTTCTCTTCTATGCCTCTGCAACTTCCCATAACTATTATAGGTAATTATCTACCTCAATTACACTTATCAATATAAACAATGTTCATTACAAGTTTATAAGATTTACCAAATCTTGTCAGATAATAGCGTATAGACTAAGATTAAGTCAGTATATAAATAAGAAATCGATACGAATTTCTAAGTTTCCCCTTGATTAATGAATATTTATGGAAAATTAATTTCCACGTGGCATGACTAATCTGGTTTTAGTCTTGACAGGTGATCTGTTATTGCAAGTGATCTGGTAACTAAAGTGATATGTAATCCTTCTTTCCAATGAGCTGCTTTCTGCTAATCTGTTCTTTAGTGATCTGCAAATTGATCTAGTTCTAGTGAGCTACTTCCTGTAAACAACATATAGTGAGCTGCATCTTGTCGATCTGTTGAGTGGTCTGGATTAGTGATCTGCTATGGAATCATAGTTTTTCACATAGTATCTTGAACCTTTCTTCAGGCAATGCTTTCGGTAAAATATCAGCTCGCTGTATTTCCGTGTGTATCTTCTCGATCTGCACATGAACTCTTTACATGATCTGTTATAAACTGATGTCTCAACTCCACATGTTTACATCTTGTATCTAAGATTGAATTCTGTGTAATTGCAATAGTACTCGAGCTGTCACAGAATATAGGTATTTCTTTAACGTTAATCTCATAATCCTTAAGTTGTTGTTTGAGCCAAAGTATCTCTGCACAACAACTTCCAGCGGCCATGTACTCTGCTTATGTTGATGATGTAGCCACGGAGGTTTGCTTCTTTGAAAACCACGAGATCAACTTGTTTCCGAGAAACTAACAAATTCCAGAGGTTGATTTTCTTTCTAGATTACATCCTGCATAATCTGAATCAGAGTAACCTGTTAATTCAAAATTATCATCACATGGATACCATAAACCTATGTGTGTTCTTCCTTTGAGATATCGCAATATCTTCTTAGCTGCTTCCATGTGTGATTCCTTGGGGTTGACCTGATATCGTGCATATACTCCAACTACTAAAGTAATGTCATGTCGACAAGCAGTTAAGTATAGTAATGAGCCTATGATACCCCTGTATTGAGTTATGTTGCTGGTTTGCCCTCTGGATCTGGATAAATTTTCTCATTGTTCTACATTGGAATCTTGACAGGTTTGCTTTGTTCACGAATATACCATCAGGTAGCTGCTTAACCTGCAAACTTAAAAAGAAATTCATTTCACCCATGATGGACATTTGGTATTTGTTTCTTCACTAGATCAGCAAACTTATCACATAAATAACTAGATTGAGATCCAAAAATAATATCATCAACATAGATTTGTACTAAAAGGATATGCTCTTTGACTTTGATAATGAATAGTGTCTTGTCACCTAAGCCTCGTCGAAAGTCTGACTCCAGCAGAAAGGTTGACAATGTCTCATACCAAGCTCTCGGAGCTTGTTTCAATCCATAAACTGCAATAGCTAATCTGTAAACTTTCTGGTCAGGATTTCCTTCTTCAAATCCAGGTGGCTGCTCTACATAGTCTTCTTCTTCCAGAATACCATTTAAGAAGGTGCCTTTGACATCCATCTGGTACACCTTAAATCTCTTATAAGCTGCATATGCCAAGAATAATCTGATGGCTTCCAATTTGGCAACTGGTGCAAACGTCTCATCGAAGTCTATACCCTCTTGCTAACTGTATCATTTGGCAACTAATTTGGATTTGTTTCTCACAACTTTTCCATTCTCATCTCGCTTGTTCCTGAATACCCATTTAACACCTATTACTCCTTGGTGTTTAGGTCGTTCTACGAGATACCACACTTGGTTTCTCTTGAACTCATTTAGTTCCTCTTGCCAATTATTCAATCTGCATCTTGTAGTGCTTCTTATGCATCAACTGTCTAGGCAGATTCTCTTTTGTGAGTTACACTAAGAAAATAGCAAGAGTGATCGTGTTATCTAACAAAGTGTAGTGTGAGTAATAAGGTGGACTTAGTCGATTAACCTTTTGAAAATCTCAACCAGATCGATTGATTAACAAATTGATTAAAGTTATGCTTGAATGCAAGTGCAGGGTTGGAGAATAAACAACTGAAAATATAAAATGCGTAAAACACACAGTTGTTTTTACGTGGTTCGGGAAACCCCCTACGTCCACGGTCCAATCAAAACTAGATTGGATATCCACTACTAGGATACTCTCTTCTTTATACTCGTTGTGAACGAGCCACAAGTTCAAATCACAACTAGAGTGAAACTTATGCACGAATAGGGTCGTGTCCCTTACAACTTGTAGATAAATCTGCTACAAGGTACCTTCACGTTAATCCACTAGAAAACTACTAGCTAGCGAAGATATCTTCCTCTTTTCTTCTCGATAAAATAGTCTAAAATCGAGTTTGGTGTGATTTTGATCACGAACGGCTCGAAAATATTCTGGATAGTGAAATCTCCTCGTCGAATGCTTAGTTGATTGAGTAGATTTCTTTGCAAAATATCAGCTTTATAGGTATAGAATTTTGAATTCTAACCGTTGGGCTTGATTGGCATGTAACTAATGTTGACTGCCAATCATGGATATGAATCCCAGAATATATCCTCTTGCCTTGTAGAAGTGATTTGACCGAATATCTGATTTATGGAAAGCAGATAGATTGATTGATCTCTTTCCTTTCTCCACACTTTGATTGATTCACCTTCATTCTTCGTGAGATCTGATGATGAGGCAGATGAGGTGGGATTCGCTCTAAGTGCATCTAGTATTAATTTGTATACCAGATGACTAGAAGATCTGTAGTGGGGCAGGTTCACTCTCTCATGCTAATCTGGTCAACCAGATTAAGTCATATCTAGTCCAGGTGGTCTGGTCCAATCTTGCCCAAATAAATCTTGACAATTACTAGGTCAAGTTGCTTTTGACTAGATTAAGTGCCCTTCCAAAAGATCATCTGTTTGCTACAGGTACGCTGGTCTGCTTCCTCGAACAGAAGACTATCTAACCAGATGACTTCTATATAGGACATAATACTTTTAAAGTTTTTGAGTCCTTTACAGTTTAAAACATACTTGCTCTCTATCAAATTCACTTTATATCATAGTGATCTGTTACACGTAGAGCAAGCTGGGTCTAGCAAGAAGATCATAGAAATAATTCTAAGTGTGTTTTCGAAAGAACATCATCAAAACTAAATTTTGTGAAAGGTTTCCAACAATTTGCCCCTTTTTGATGATGTTGAAACCACACTTTACAATATAATCCTAATTAAAGCATTAAGAACTATCTGGTTTCAAATACCAGATGGGTTAATATTTCGTTATAGTTTATAACGAACAGAAAACAATAATATGTGTTATGGACAACAAGAAATTGTCATCAGATAACCCTCCAAATATATATCAGATCAATTGAGCATGGGTTACATGATGGGTACAGATTATCAAAAATAAAGGACAACAGATGGTAAAAGGAATAGAAAATTTAAGTGAACCATCTGCTAACACCCTTCTTCATCTTTGCCTTCTGTGCTTCTGAAGTTAACTGCACGCTCTCATAAATCCTATTCATGACTCTTACATAATTTGGATCATTGTTCTCGATCTTGTAGCCATTAGTTTTGGCTATCAGGTTCATGCAGTTAAGTATGTATGTCTTCAGGCATATTGCTTCCTGGGATCAGAGGGCACGCCATATACTCCCTTGCAGGTGCCTTAATCTGTGTTTTAGCCTCTTTAGCAGCTAATCTGACTCTCTGTACTAGCTCCTTCTCTATGTAGTTATCCAGATACCTCTGGAAATCCTCATCTGCAGGCTGCTCAGAGTATGTAGGATCCTTCAGAAAGTATATGTTGAGAATGAAGCTTGTCTTTAGCAACTCCCACTCCTTCTGGTCCCCTTCTGCTACTCAAGGATCCCTGGGGGTCTGCTTCTATAATGATAAAGACAAACCTTGAAAGGCTTCTTCTTCTGAGTAGATGGAATAGATTGAGCAAGTGGTGTAGGTTGATCTGGTCTAGGAGGCGAGAAGGGCGTTTGATGTGCCTTCTCCCTTTCTGCTTGCTCTACTGCTCTCTTCTCCTTGGCTGCTTTGTCCTTGTAGAATTGTGCTCTAAAAACTGGGTCACATGCCTCATCTAGGCTAACACCCAACAACATCAACTCAGCGACCTGAGCGTTTCATCATTTGTTATGGGCTTCTTGCCCTTGTCAGTCTATTGTTACTGTTGTTGATGTTCTGGTTGCTGCTGCTGTCACTCCCCAAATCCCGAGGGACGGCACACGGCCAAGGGCATGACTGGGCGGGGATAAAAGAAGCGGGGAAGAAAGGGGGCATTGTGTTCGTGTGCATTATATAAGAGAGAGTTGTCCTTGAAAATCGGACAGCATTTCCTCTATAACTTTGACTATGCCATTTTACAACCCAAACAACTAACCAATGCAAAGACAATGTCTATAATAATTGTTGGTCCCGAAAGAGCAAGGTTTGGTGTAGGGGGGGGGGGGGGCAATACACCAAATACAAACTTTTCAGTTTACTTGACTAATTAGAGAAGGAGAGATTTAAGCTTTCTGTATTACAGATTGCTCAAAGTGTCAGACCAGATAGATAATCCAATCGATCTGGTTCTAACTAAGCAGAATTTCTCAAGTGAGTAACACAAAGCAGTGAATAAGAGTAATCTTATTCTCCAACAATGTATTGTGTGCGGAATAATGGTGGACTTAGTCGATGCTCTTTGTTTAGAAAACCTTTGAAGACTTAACCGAATATTTTAGAGATTGATTAAGAGAGACGTTTGAATGAGTATGACAGATAGTGAATAAAGACAACAGGAATATAAATGTAGAAAGTAAATAATGCAGTTATTTTACGTGGTTCGGGAAACTCCCTACGTCCACGGTCTAATCCAAACTGGATTAGATATCCACTACTAGGATACTCTTCTTATTTATACTCGCTGAGAACGAGCCACAAGTTTCAATTACAATCTGGTTGAAACTTATGCACGAATAAGGGTCGTGTCCCTTTACAACTTACAGAAAACTACTGTAAACAAGATCTCTTCACGTTAATCCACTAGAGAACTACTAGCTAGCAAAGATCTCCTTCTTTTTCTCTCGATAAGATAGACTTGAATCGAGGGGTGATTATGATTGCAAACGGCTTGGAACACGATCTGGTTGAAATCTTCTCTCAGTGAAAGCTTTGATGTTTGAGATGATTTCTGGGCAGAGTAGCTTCAGATGATAGATGATCTTATTCGCGTATGTTCTGCCAATCTTTGTTCCGAGCTTTTATAGGTGTAGAATTTTGAAATTATAACCGTTGAACTTGATTGATTTGAAGTAAATGTGATTTCACCAATCAAGGATAGTGAATCCCTGGATTATCTCCTCTTGCCTTCTAATGAGGTTGACAGAATCTTCCAAGTATGGTAAGCAGATCGTTTGACAGCTTCATCGATCATTTCCTTCTCCTTTACAGCTAGGTATGTGACCAGTTTGTATATATCTTGGACCTTCTTGTCCACTATTTCCATCCTCTGGTCGACCTTTTCCTTGGCAGCATCTGCTGCATCTCTATCATCATCCATTTTCTTTTTGAGCTCCTTCACTTTGTCTCTGATCTTCCTCCTTAGATCTTTATCCATATCATTGACATAATCCTTCTGATATTGATTGAAGTCAGTTAATACTTGTGTAGCCTTTTCTTGGATCAGATTACAGGTTGTTGTTAGATGATCTTGTACTCGTATGCTGATAAGATCATCGACTTGCATGTTGTTGAAGGAGTTGTGTTCTCTCTCCAAAATGTCCTCCAGGTCAACAAAAGAAATAGGTTTCTGTAACGTTGCAACTGCGCCAGGAGTATAAATTTCATTTGTTGGCTCTCCTCCTATCACTTGGCCTGTTGGCTCCTCATCAAGTAGATCAAGGATCACAGTTGGTATTTTTTCTTCCTCTTCTTTTGCTGCTGTCTCTTATCACTTCCTCCATCTGCTTCGTTCACTAGCTGTGCAGGTGTTTGTTCAATTTCTGGAATGGTCTATTCAGTGGCAGAGGCTGAGAGATCTGGTTCTTGCTTAGGTTGACCTTCTTCTCCTTGTGTAGGCTTACCAGATGGTTGTGCTGATGAACTGGGCTGGTCTCCTTGTGTATCTCCTTGTTTTCCCATGTGCTCATCCTTGTTTGCTTCAACCTCATCATCTGTTCCTTCAACACTTTCAAAGATGTTCATTCTGTCAGCGTAGAATTGACTTCAAATCAACGTTAAGTTGCCTGGATTCGTGCTTGGCTAGGGCAAGTATCATTTGGTGATAACTTTACCTCATCGTAGTGACAGATGTCACTTGAAAAATTCTCAGAAGAATGGCCTCCTCGACCTTCAACTCCTCTATCGATCTGGTGTTGAGCAGGGTATCTAGGACATAATATTTCACTGTCCTTGATCAGTAGGTAAGTCTTGACACGTTGAGCTGTTCCATAGCTCTCTGGTGTTAGATGAATTCCAGGAAAATCTTGGAGAACAGAATGATCTGCCTCATTTTCCAACAACTGGACCACATCTTCTAATCGCCTCTTCTTCTCTATCTCCTCATCTATCTCTTCTTCTTCCTCTCCCTCCTCACTGATTTTCTGTAATCTATCAGGTGAGGGTGTAGTCGTCCTTGCGGGTGAGAAATCTTTGCCCAAGTTGGAATCGAAAATGGACTCTGGCATGACATCATGTAAAATATCTTCTTCTGGGTTCTGAGATTCACCTTCTGGTTCAGGTGAACCAGGTTGAGTCTTCCTAAGTCTTCTTCTCTTCTACTCCGTCTGCTGTGTGGTAGAAGAGGAACTCTGGCATGACATCAGAGGAACTCGCCCTCTTTGCTGCTTTGTCTTCTCCTTCTGTGCCTAGGGTTCTTTCTTTTTCTCTTCCCTCTTAGACGGAGCTACCTAGGTTGGGCTGGAACTCCCCATCTCTAACAAGGTTTGCATGTGAACATCATCTGATACCTTGTTCAGTAAGGCAGGTGTAAGACCTAGTGACATCTCAAGTTGGTGCTGGTCCTTAGGTAGAGTGAGCTTTGTGTTGAACTCGATAGCTCCATTCCATAACTGTTGTTTGAAGAATTTCTCGATCATATAGCTGATCTTGGTGGAATGCCTCAAGTTTCTCTTCACCACCAATGACACAATCTGGTCATTGTCATCCTTGGTTTCAACAACTAGTCTAGCTTCCTTGGCTAGCAGATCAAATAGAACTTTGCATCAATTTACCTTCAAATTCAGAACCACTACAGTAAGAATCCTCATCTTCTCATGCGTAACTTGGTCATAAGACCCACTGTGCATCATGAAAATCCGCTGCACAAACTCAAACACCAGTTTGAATCCTGGTGCAAGGAGCGATCGGTGGAACATCCTTCCAATGTAGTGTACTGGAATGACCATTATCTTCTATACTGCCTTCTGCAGTTGTTCATTGGTGATTTAAGATAACTCCATCCCTTCATCCTTCAGCCTGTAGGCGTGCTGGATCATCTGCATCACATCGTATGTTGTCTTGCTTGTTCTATCCCCAATTGGCATCAAAACGCTTGCCTCATGCCCTTGCTTCTCATCCTCCCATGTCAGATAGAAGGTGACCACTTGCTTGGGCAGGTACATCTTGAAATGAGAAGTAACAATGTTATGAAACCCTAAATAGAAATTTAAACAGTTAACAACATATAATTATCATCTCCAAAAGCAAAATATACAAAATATAGCCAATATCATCAAGAACACGAAAAACACTATGTGACAGTTTCCAGATTTTCAGTATATCATCAAGCACATTTCTTATTCATAATCGTTCAAACAAGCATATAAAGAATAAACCATATATATATAATCTTCATATCGCAAATAATGTTCAAACTAAGCATAGCACAATATATAGTGAACGAATTGACAGTTATGATTATATATAGAAATTTCAATATCTCATATTATGCTTAATATAACACCACTAAAACATATAAACAAGAAGTAGAAACATCAAAATAGAACCTTTGCACTTCTTGAGTATAGAGAAGACTTCATAAAGCTTTTGGAAGCCATGAGTGTCATAAACAGCGAAGGGTTCGTGTGAGATGATTTTTTGAACTTTGGCAACGCGAGTTGGAAACAAGTTTTGCGGTGCCATTTTTGTAAGAGATTTGAAGGTATTTAAAGATGTTTGCAAAGGATTTGAAAGCTGAAAGACTTAAGTGCACGGTGAAAATGAAAGTAAAAGTGAACAGTTACTGAGAGAGGTGCGCACATATATAAGTAAACAACAAACGATTCAGATTTAAAGTAAAAGATCAAGAGTTGAGATTAATCCTCCCTTTTTTACTTTCCCGCTACAGCATTTTGTTTTGCCGCCTTTATGATGCGTTTGATTCACGCGCTAGCTTTTTAGGGTTAGATTGCGGCGCGTGTCAGTCCTATAATGCCTCTGCAACTTTCCTTTCTCAATTTAGGTAATGATTTACCTCAATTACACCTTCCAATACCTGTAGTAATAATTCCAATTTATGTAAGATTTATCAAATCTTGTCAGATAAATAACATATATACTAAGATTAAGTTGGTAATTATCAGAAATCGATACGAATTTCTGATTTCCCCATTGATTAATGAATCTTTATGGAGAATTAATTTCCACGTGGCATTGTAAATCTTGATTTATTTCAACAAGTGTTGTAAACTCCAGATGATCTGGTCTTCGTATTTTTAGCGAGCTGCTTCTAATCAATTTGTTTCTTGTAATCTGCAGATTGATCTAGTTCTAGGGATCTAATATCGATCTGTTTCTAGTGATATGCAAGATGATCTATTACCAGATAGTCTGTGTCACATGAATTTCAATAGTATTACAGTGGTGATTTGCATCTTCTTAATCTGCTACGTGATCTGGTTCAATGATCTGCTGTCGATCTGGTTCTATCATCCAAACTTAGCAATTCTAATTTTCCACATAGCATCTTGAATCTCTCTTCTGGTAAAGCCTTTGTTAATATATCAGCTCGCTGTACTTCTGTATGTATCTTCTCGATCTGTACATGTTTTCTCTCCACATGATCTCTTATAAAATGATGTCTCACATCTACATGTTTGCATCTTGTATGTAAGACTGGATTCTGTGTAATGCTAATTGCACTCGAGCTGTCACAGAATATAGGTATCTCCTTCACATTAATCTCGTAGTCTTTGAGCTGCTGTTTAAGCCAGAGTATCTGTGCACAACAGCTTCCAGCAGCCATGTACTCTGCTTCTGTTGTTGATGTAGCAACAAATGTCTGCTTCTTTAAGAACCATGAGATCAGCTTGTTTCCAAGAAACTGACATGTTCCAGAAGTTGATTTTCTGTCTTGCTTACATCCAGCATAATCTAAATCAGAGTAATCTATTAGTTCAAAGTTATCATGACATGGATACCATAGTCATATGTGTGTTGTTCCTTTGAGATATATTAATATCTTCTTGTCTGCTTCCATATGTGACTCCTTGGGGTTGACCTGGTATCTAGCACAAACTCCAACTACAAAAGTAATGTCAGGTCGGCTAGCAGTTAGATATAATAATGATCCAATGATACCACTGTATTGTGTTATGTTTGTTGGTTTGCCCTTTGGATCTGGATCTATCTTCCCATTGGTCTGCATTGGAATCTTGATAGGTTTGATGTCTTTAACTCCAAATTTGGTGATGAGATCCTGTATATACTTTGTTTGGTTTACAAATATACCATATGGTAGTTGTTTAACCTTCAAACCTAAAAAGAAATTCATTTCACTCATCATGGACATTAGATACTTATTCTTCATTAGCTGTAATACCCCGCATTTTTGAATTCCGACATAGGTAGTGAATCCCTC